>SCHK01443648.1:7475-29223 GCA_004124795.1 Poropuntius huangchuchieni
CATTTGACAGCACTAGTTTAAATTAAATTAATATGAATCATCATTATAATAAGCCATATTTCATCCTGTTTTTATTATCATTATTAAAGCAATGTAAAAAAAACTCTTAGTAAGCATCTTTAATCATTTTGTTGACGAAATTAACACTTAATGAAAGAAAGAAATAATGTTCTGTACAATCTAAATTGAATTTGTAATGCGTAAAACAAACAAACATGAAAGAGTGTCCGTTTACGCCAACCTCCAGGCATTTCAAATGCAAATATGCAGCTACGTTTTTCCACCAGCGCATCGTATCTCCCCTCCGAACCTCATTAGCACATACATGACTTTAATCTACACAATGACTTCTTGATGGTCCTTCTTAAAGGAGATGTGAAATGTCAGGATAATCCATCAAAGTCCTTAAAGTAGACATCAGTTTGCATGCATATTAGGTTGCTACAGTAGTCGTTAAGGCTGAACGCTAATATCGAGTTCTTTAACAGACTGACACCTAACTGTTGACTGTTAAGAGCTGTCAGTGCCCTGATGGAGCACATTAAATCTGTATTCATTCTGACAAACGTCATGTCCTTCTTGTAGGCCTTTCCTGTCACTAGACATCCATCAGGCACTCAGGGTGTTGTGGGGACAGCAGCTTTCTTGGCCAATCGCCTTGGGCCTCTATATATATATGCTTCATGGAGTTATGATAAAAACAGCTGGAAGGTCAATAACACTAAGACTAATAAACAAAGCCTTGAGTGGAAACCTGTCCTGCAAAGTACCACAAATCCTCATTCTTTGAGTGCAGGGTAAATTCAAGTTCACCACCTGAGATGGGGTGTCTTTCAAACTTCTCAACTTTCTAACAACCTCGTTTTTAACTCATCCACTTGTTAAAGTAAATTTTTTTTGGTTGTGACATTGTGGTGTCATACGTACTTTGACTACTCAGAAAATCTCTGGCGAAAGCCTGTTCATGACACTTCCAATTCTAGATTACTATCTTATGTCATTCATTCTTACAGCATTTGGCCATAATGAGTGTCCGGACCCAGGAGTCCCCCTGAACGCCAGACGTTTCGGTGACAGTTTCCAGCTAGGCAGCTCCATCTCGATCATCTGCGAGGATGGCTTCATTAAGACACAGGGAGCAGAAACCATCACTTGTGAGCTCAATGGTGGCAAGGTGATGTGGAGCGGCCCCATCCCGAAGTGTGAAGGTATTTATTATGGCCAGTTACTACTAGAAGTAGACAGGAGTCCCCAATAAGTGGACAGTTGTGCCTAGTTTTGTCTGTGACTCTAAATGGAATAGACAGTCACCTGTGGGTCACAGAGACGGGGGTTAATAGGGCATGTAAACCGGAGGGCATGTGGTGGTGAGCGGCCTGTCATCTGTCGTTAAAATCCTTGTCAATCCCTCGAATTTCGCTCAGCGTGTTTCTAATTATGCAGTAACACTATTCATATGGTCAGAGGAGTAGAATGACAGGCTAACAGTGTCGCCCACCAGCAGTTTTAACACCTTACTGTAAGTTTTGTGAGATTGTAAATATGTAAAGTGAAGTAGAGTGTACAGTCAACTGGTCTTTACTTTTTTAATTGGACGTCTATCTCAAGCACGGATACAAAAAACAGTGGCTTTATGTGAGTCAACTAAAATGCATCTCTGTTAAACCTCTGTACTTTCTACAGCTCCCTGTGGAGGCCACTTCTCAGCTCCTAGTGGAGTTATTTTATCTCCTGGGTGGCCTGGTTACTACAAAGATTCGCTCAACTGTGAGTGGGTCATAGAGGCGGAACCGGGACGCTCCATCAAGATCACATTTGAGAAGTATGCTTTTTTTAATTTGAATAGATATTGTTGCTTTTGTACATCTATATAATTAAATGGTTACAACAAAGAAATCTGTAAATTGTAAATGCACTACCATTAAAAGGTTTAGGGTCAGTAAGTTTTTATTTAGCAAGGATGCTATGATTTGTCTTTTTGACAAATATCGTGAAAAAAAATATCACGGTTTCACTTTTTTACTGTGTTTTAGCATTGATAATAATTAATGGTCTTGAGCACCAAATCAGCATATTAGAATGATTTTTGAACAATCATGTAACACTGAAGACTTGAGTAATGGCTGCTTTGCCATTACAGGAGTAAATAAAAAACAGTTTGTAATAATGTTACAAAATATTACTGTATTTTTGTTGATCAAATAAGAGACCTTTATTGAAAAAACATTTAAAATCTGATTACCGACCCCAAACTTTTCAACACTAGTGTATAATAAATATGATAAAGTTGTCTCGTTGCTGGCAATGACATTTAATTATTGTCTGTTTTTCCAACCAGATTTCAGACAGAGTTGAATTGTGATTTCCTGGAGCTTCACGATGGGCCCAATCTTCTCTCTCCTCTAATTGGCTCATTCAACGGCACCCAGGTGCCTCAGTTCCTATTCAGCAGCGGCAACCACCTGTACATGCTTTTCACCACTGACAACAGCCGCTCAAACAGTGGCTTCAAGATCCTGTATGAAAGTAAGTGTACAGTAAACTTTCCACAGTTTCAAAACTTGCCATTTGAAAGCAACTTTCGTTAATTTAGAGCACCAGCAGGCAGTAAATACAGTAATTGAAACGCTCTCAAAATACTTCTTTCTAAGCTTCATCTGTCTCACTATTCCTAGGCGTAACAGTAGATGCCTACTCCTGCCTGGATCCAGGGATTCCAGTCAACGGTCTTCGTTATGGTCAGGACTTCTCCATCGGTTCCACCGTGTCCTTCGGCTGCGACTCGGGCTACCGCCTCAGCCACGAAGAGCCATTGGTCTGTGAAAAGAACCACTGGTGGAGCCACCCACTACCCACCTGTGACGGTTAGTCTCCTGAGACATTTACAGTTAAAAAAGAGTTGTTAATCCTTGTGGCCTACTAATCGATGAAACTGTTTGGTAAAGAAAAAGGGTGACGCGTTGATTTACATCTCGAATAAAAGAGGTTCAGAGTCAGTGACAAAAAGGGCTTAATAGACCGTATTACTAAAGCAAGACAGCGCTAAACAGCAGGCTTGTGCTGGCAATGAAACCTCTGCTCAACGCTGGATGAAAGACGTTACCTATGTCTTACCCCGTCAGAGCTCCTTAGGCTGCCTGTCCTTTGGCTATTTGATTACATTCTTTCGCTTTGCCTTCTCGAAGGCAGCTAAACTGAAACAATGTGATTCAATGCAAGGCCATTAGCCTGTCGCTGAGGAGGACTCTGAGAGGCAATTTGCTGTGAAGGCTGCTTCAGCTGATAGGAACTGATGCGCTCACCAGATTAGACATCCAGGGGCACTTTTTACTGCGCACAGTCATCTCACTTCCATGGGCTCTAAATGCAGCATACATTAGAGACATGCACCTGCCTGTACTGCTGTCTCAGGTAGCAGAGGTCTGTCTGATACTGTACATCCTTCCTCCACTGAGCACCATGCAGTGTTTAAGAAAAAAGCGTATGGGTACTGATATGAATCAAGCATGTATTTTATGAGGTGAAAGAGAGGTGACGTTTTCAACCAGTATTCCAAGAAATAGCTCAGGCAGGTGTAAGAGTCACACTGTTTTTCTTTTTACTTCTGATTCTTTCGCTCAAATCCTGATAATGTTACTCGTAATGGAGAGAATTGAATGGTATTAAAGTGGAAAAATGCTTTTCTATTAGTGGTCTCAGATTTTTAGACCCCGCTGGACTGCTCCACTTTTCAGTGTCACATGATCCTTCAGAAATTATTCTAATATACTGATTTGGTGTTGAAAAAGGTTGTAACCTAATAAAAACAGAAACCTATTTTTTCTTCAGGATTCTTGGATGAAAAGAAAGTTCAAATGAACAGTATTTCTTTGAAATAGAAATAACATTGTAAATGTCTTTACTATCACTTTTAGTTGTTTATATGTATTCTTGAGGGAAAACAAAATAATTATTTTAAGATAAAAAAAAAAATTACTGACCCCGAACTTTTGAACAATAGTTGTTTCCCAAGTGCTTAGAAGTTTCAGTCACAAGGAGCTAAGATATAAATGTTAATTCACCTTTAACATTTTAACTGATAAGCCCAGTATATGGGCTGATAGAAGAGTGAAATCCTTTAAGCTTATATAGTTCCATTTGCATACATTGAATTTGCTATAAGTGAAAGGTCTGTTTAAGTAACCTTCCTCTCTCTGCCCTTTAGCACTCTGCGGGGGTGATGTTCGAGGACCTGGAGGCACCATCCTGTCCCCGGGATACCCTGAGGTCTACCCCAGCTCCCTTAACTGCACTTGGACTGTGGAGGTCAGCCATGGCAAAGGTAAAGCAGCAATTGATATACCTTACCTGCAATTTCTTACCTGCTTATTCAAAGTTATATAAGCTTTCATTCTTGACAGGCCAAGTGCTGAAGAATAATATACAAATTGATAACTGGATGAAAAGCACATAGAACATAGTCTAGCTAAAGCCAGCCGTAGATACAAACTGTCATGAATACAGATTTAGGTACTTGTCCATGCCCTACTCTGAAATATCATTATACAACCTTTGAGTTCAGAATAATGAAAGTTCCTCTGAATTTTAATTTCCCATGGCTGCAGATGCATATCAATTTTGAAGGCCATTATGTTTAGTGGACAGATCACTTGGAACTAAAAATACACTTTTCTCTTTCTGACACAAAGGCAAAAAAGGGTCAGTATCAAAATTTTCTTTGTTCTATGTGACCTCAGCCAAGGGCCGCTGCTTAAATTCACAAGGCCTGAGAAAAAAGTTTTAATGATTGTGCCTTCCTTCTCCTGGGTCTAATGAGTAGGCTATACCCTTAGTGGGGCCCACAAGTCCCTTCTGCCTGATATAATGAAGTTGACCCTAAATACTTGATCGTTCTTTTTATTCTTTTCTTTTTCAAGCTCCACCAGACAGTGAATGTCAGAGGTTGACCAAAAACCTGAACTATATTATTAGTTGGTTCATTTGTGCATTGCTCTTGTTTCCCCAATAGGTGTTCAGTTCACCTTTAACACCTTCCACCTGGAGGATCATCATGACTACCTGCTCATCACTGAGAATGGGAGTTTTGTTCAGCCGCTCGCCCGCCTCACAGGCGCAGAACTGCCCTCGCCCATCAACGCGGGGCTCTACGGCAACTTCAAGGCCCAGCTCCGCTTCATATCTGATTTCTCCATCTCCTACGAAGGTTTCAACATCACATTTTCAGGTGAGGGATATCCTGAGAACAGACCCTCCGAAGGGCACAGGGACAGTAGTTGAGTCCTCTTACAGTTTATATAGTATTTACAGAATCAGGCTATTTTCCTACCTGTTCTGTGAACGTTTTAATATTTTTGTAAAACCCTAATGATTTGTGATAGAACTGCCAATGGTGAATTCAATTTTAAAAAATTAAAATTAAAAACAGAAAAATGTAATTGATCTAAAATAAATAATTCAAACAAGAAAAGACAAAATCATTATCATCTTTTCATGTTCATTATGTTTACCCCAACCCCTAATGAGTATTTTCTTTTAATGTGTAATCTTTCAAATTCTGTTTCCCCTAGAATACAACCTGGAGCCATGCGAGGATCCAGGAGTGCCACATTTTGGGCGCCGTAACGGTTACAGCTTTGGCATCGGAGATACGCTTACTTTCTCCTGCAATATGGGCTACCGCCTGGAGGGAGCACCAGAAATCATTTGCCTGGGAGGGGGTCGGCGCATGTGGAGCGCACCTCTGCCAAGGTGTGTTGGTACGTTGTCAGCTGTTTTCATTCATTTAAACTTTTATTCTCTTGATTCAATACCAAATGGTACACCACATGGACATATTGCTGATTCTAAAGAAAGATAATGCTGACGTGTTCACTTTGACTGTCAGCCCAATGACAGAAATACCTTTTAACGATGAACCTGGTTTTATGGGGGATAAATCAGAGGGGTTCAAACAGTGCGTTGTTTAAAGGGACAGTTCACCTAAAAATGAAACATCTGTCATTTACTCTCCCTTATTTCTATTTGAACTTGTATGACTCTATTCCTCAGTGGAAGACAAAAAAAGAATTCAGGTTCTGAATTCTGAAGACTAAGGCTGTTACAATAATGTTGAAAAATAAACAATATTTCAATTATTTTAATAATACAAAATAAAAAAGCGCAATATATAATTAGTAGCACAATTTTTGAAAAAGTCATACAGGGTGAAATGATGACATGAGCTTCCGTTTGCTAAAATAGGACCATGGTCACTTTCTTTGGTTGGCTAAGTCGAGGCTGATTATGATAGAGTAATTGGTTCCTGCTGTTTCCCTGGAAACACACAAAGAGTCACCGTGTTGCCGTGCAGAGGGGTCACGTTTCCATTTTGGTTCCTAGAGCTAATAAACTCCAGGACAGGAGCGGTTTGCCACGCCAAACTTCTTTCACAGTTGCTTTCACAATTCAGCTTGGCTGGCTCCTGCCGAGAGCATTTGGAGTGATTTAGTGCTGCTATTGTCATGTTTCAGTGTTTCTTGATTGTATCTCTCAGTGTATCTTGCTCACCGGCGTCAGTAAGTGACTCCTCTGCAATAAAACATTCATCAGACGTAGACAGAGTGGGCTGAAGCGGCATCAATTGGAAGTTAGCCATGCATGTCACAAGACAGGGGCATAAACAAAATGGCAATTATAATAATGGAGAACTTTCGGAGGTTTGCTTGTGACTCTACACTTTTCTCTGGTCATGAGGGGTCACCGGCCATTTTTCACATTAATTGAAAAAAGTAATAACTGCATTTATCATGGCTGTTTGTGTTCAAATTTATTTATTTATATTGTTCTACCCTCAAACAGCAGGTTGTGTCCCCACAATTCTCTTTCTGTTGCATTGTCCAGTGCTAGAAAACTAATCAGTTCTGGAGATCAAGGATCACGTCCAAACAAAGTTAGTAATCCAGTGGCAGATCTATGTACGTACGCTTCTTGTGGAGGTGGCACTGGGCACTTACACAAAAAATGTAATCTTATTTTCGCTCATTTGCTTGTCACATCGATTAGGCCTGACACAGTATCTGATTTTCAATACATGGCCAAAAGAATTTTATAATTCAATAGCAATATTATTGTGACCTATAAAAATTCTGGAGGAAAAACCAATACCATAAGTCTGATTCAACTTTAACTCTGTTTATTTTTTGTTTTCTCTTTTTTTAGCCAATGAATCACACTGAAATATGAGTGTAGGTAGACCGAGAGCTTGTAACCATAACTGTACAAAAGCACACAAAAGAATCGTTACATCCTGCAGACTGGGGTTTCTAACACATTTATATACAGTAGACATTTATATATAGACTGTCTCACTTTTGTCTGTCATCTGACATGGTTTTGTAAAGCAGCAGTAGCTACACACTGCGTTGTTGTCTTTTTTCCAGTTTATAACAACCATCATTAAGGTTCAATACTGCCACCTACAGTACTGTAGTATGTTGAAGTGTCAACTAAATGATGCTGGATTGTTTACAGTATTATTGTGTGTGTAGCATAAACATAATATCAGTCAGTTTTAAATATCACAGTTATCATCAATACCACTATATTGTTACACTCCAAATATTAGATCACAGAAATATCAAGTCACAGTGTGGATCAGTTGACCTTAAACGGATATTCCAAAATGAAAATTACCCTATGATTTACTCACCCTCAAGCCATCCTAGATGTATATGACCTTAAAACTTTATAAACCGTAATCTCTAGCTTCCACTAACTGTCATACGTGTGTTCACAAGAGAGTGGTGTTCCAACAAATGACGTAGGCATAGCGTAAGCTTCAGTGAGAAGTGACGAATGCTGAAGAGAGAGCAAAACAAAACACCATTCACGAATTAGAAGTCCAAACAAGAGTTTGTAAGGGAAAATGTCAGAGAATTTCAATGTAAGCCAAGAGGAGACTGGTTTTTGTTAGCTGTAAACAGAACTTGGTTCTGCATATTGGTGAGATTCTCACCGGAGCCTACACTATGCCTACGTCCAAATGCATCGATTCACAATTCACATCATGCCTCAAAGGCATGTGGAGTACATTTAATGATGAATGGATGGATTTTCTGGGGCTTCAATATCTCGACCACCATTCACTGCCATTATTAAACTTGGAAGATCCAGGATATTTCTTTAATATAACTCCAATTGCATTTATCTGAAATAAGAAAGTCATATACACCTAGGATGGTGTGAGGGTGAGAAAATCATGGGGTAATTTTCACTTTTGGGTGAACTATCCCTTTAATCTTTGCCACTTTTTTAACGCCTGATGAGTTTGCAACTTTGGACTGTAACACCTGGAGGAGCTGAGAGTATTTTTAGTTTTGGATTAAAACATACCTTCCACTTGAGGGGAGGTGGACAAAGGTGGTGTATTAATCAGAATCACTTGACAGTAACACAGGCCTCAGCTTTCCCTCCCATCCATCACCACTATCGATTTTACATTGCAAAAGAAAAAATAAATGTCCTTTTTTAAAATGAGGACAAATGGACCTTCTAGGCAACAATTAGGGCCAGGGGTTAGAATAAGCAAGTGTGTTAGACACAATATAGACATAACAGCACAATTTGAACTCCCTCTGACCCTGGAGGGGTGGGGCTATCTGTTTGGCCTGACCAAAGAGCGACAAGGGTTTATTTTTTAAGTTGCATTTGTCAACACTAGTGGCCCAAGAAATTACACAGCCCAGCTTTAAACTTACTCCAATATGTTTGCTTTAAACAGTAACTTCACAGATCTGTTCAAGGAGAAATACATTAAAGCCAATGCAGAACCACTGAGAATGAGCCAGCTATTTTCCACCTTGCTTTCTTTAATCTATTTCTTAAGATGAATTTTTCCTCTGGTAAAGTCTCCCGCAGCATCCGATCTTTCTCTTATAGTGCTATTAATCATATGCGGGTGACGTTTATGAGTTGAGTCAAACCTGTTCAATGGGTTGCAATAAGAATTACATTATCTGATCACACTTTACGCTTTTTCTCATTCGGAGACCACGGGGCATCTTCCCCGACTCATACTTACTGTTAACGTGAAGTTAATCGCTTAACTTGAGTGTTAACATGTATTATGCAAGACAAGGTGCTGCTTTTGCATGGTTGAGATTATGCTGTGATAAATCAGTATTACATCTCCATTTTAGCAGGCATGAGGTTTATGATGTTAAGCACCTTGGGATTTGCAAGTAAAGCACTCACACAGATGGTTTGTTTTATAGACAAGATTTGAATAGTTTAAGAATGTCTATGTGTACCATGGTAATCACATTATAAGTAGTGACTTTGTGTGTGTGGAAGGTATTCATTTGCCAGTGCTCCTGATGTTGTGAAACATGAAGATATCAGTATCTTTATATAACCTTGTGCTGTGGTCTAAAGAAAAAGAAGCTGCCCACAAAGGCCACATTTCAATTAAAGTCATAATGCAAATGCTGAGCTGTATAATGCATTCAGTGATGATCATGTACTTCGAACAAATATCCAAGGCTAAAGTTAATTGATTTGTATAGAGCTTTTCACAATACAATTTGTGTTAAAGGCACTTTACGATGATTGCTGCCTTACAAACTCTGCGGTAATCAAGCAAAAGGCAACAATGCCAGAAACTTACTTAAGAACATGAGGGAGAACCCTTGGAAGGGGCCAAGGGTTCAAGGTTAGCATTACCCCATCTGTACTTGCTGATAGATATCGTAACTGCACCGTTTAGAAGCACAAAGCATTGTCTTCTTTGACAGCGATTCAAAGCTATTTATTTTATTATTTATTTTACTAATGCCATATTTTTTTTTTCTTGATATTTTGGATATAAATTGTTGTTTTTTGCTAGCTCTAGTCACTGATGAAGAGCTTGGGACAGAAATAACCCAGTCATTTTTTTCAATATTTACTCATTTGTTGCTTAAAAGTATTATAATGATTTAATGACTAATAATAAGTCTGTACTGTGTGTCATGTAAAATAAGGAGCATGTGATGTTAACGTGAAAATGTGTGGAGTTGATGGTAGATATTTTATGTAGTAATTTATGTAGTAATTATTATGAGCAGTATTATTGTTAATTTAGGGCTGGACAGATGGAGTGTACATTCATTGTTTCCATGATCACATGGAAATTTTTTATTTCTCATTTAAAAAAAAACAAAAAAAACACACGATGCATACCTCATAAAAATTATGCTTTAGAATGTGTCAAATTGCTGATTTGCATGCTGGTACATATTCATCATAGCCAAAGGCACGGATTGATAAATTGTGTTTCTGATGGGAGTTGCAGCCCAGTCACATGACTGAGTATATGATGACATGCTTTATGAATGTATAATCGCCTTATCAATTATTCATGTGAAACCATCACTCATATCATTCGTAATTCATAATGTATTCTATACTTTAATTGCAGCTGTGAAAAACTGTTCAATATGTTGATCCCCGTCGATCTAGCTGGCAAAACTTTCATGACCATCTCGTTTTCCACCATTTGTTCATTCCTTTTTCACTGTAGAGGAAGGTTTTATCATTAGCATAGATATTAAAACTGTATTTTTAAGGCTTCTTTGTTGCAAGCTATATCTTACAGGGCACGTCTTGTACATTTTTAATGCATTCAGCTTCAGTGCTTCTATTGCAAATGCCAAGGAGAGACATTAACTGAATCCTCGTGATTAAAGCACTGCTTGAGTTTCTCATTTGAAAATGGACTTCAACATCTTGTTCTGTCTTACTTGTAAAATAAAGTTTTGTCCCAACAATACAGTACTAACGGTGATATTAATATATGTTTATTCCTCGAGTGGATGATTGAAGATGCTTTTACATATTTTGCAAAGCTGTGAGAGAGTGTGTATTGAGGCACGGTTCTCTTAAGAGAATCAAAAGACAATTTCTGCAGTAAAAGAGATTCACATTTTTTTTTACTCCGGTTATAGGTCTAAGGCGATGATCACACAATACGCATAATAGTTACTATAGTACGCAGTAGTAATTGCAGAGCCACTGCAATGATCAGTAGAAAAGAAGGCAGGGTCTCAAGTGCAAGACACAGTGTTATGGTCATGCATAGCACATTCTCGTAGAAATGCTATTAAAAGCAGCACCGCTTACTGTAAACATCTAAAGCAGACTTCTTATGTCAGTGCATCTGACCTTGTACATGCTCATACCATTAATCCTATTCTTTGTTCACACCGGTAATTTACTGCTAATGTTACAAATTCTCTTTCCGGGAAACTGCCAGCTGGTATTTTTTTGAAAAGATCCTGTTCACACATGATTTCTAAATGATAATTTACAGTACCAGTGAAGGCTATGTGTGAAAGGGGCTAATGACTACGAAAGCTCCTTTGTGCAAAAATATTTTCACTAGTGGCTTTAGAGTTTCTGATCCCACTGTATATTTCTGTCACTACATAGCACCCCAAATGGGCAGCTCGTTGTGGAGCGATACATTTTGATCAAGAATAGTTCTCATGCCAGCATCTTGTTTTGGAGAATATATATTTGTTCATAGACTGAGAACTGCAGGACTTTCAAGGCAACAAGAAGGACTATTCAGCAGAAAACAATCAATGAGCAGTTAGGGAATCATGTGTTGGAAGAGATACTGTCCGTGGTTTTGTTCTGAGCATTAAACAAACTTTGCAGTCAGTCCGTTTTGTATTGATGTCTTTCAGAAACTTCACCCAGCAGGGTTTTTAACTTTCTTACAATGTCTTTCAATGTCAGTTGCCTGTCTTTTGTCTTTTCAATACAACAGCCTCTTCCTTGGACTCTTCTTCTCCTCTCTCTACGCAGTCCACAGAGAGTAGTGCACAGCTCTCCTCTAATCAGTATAATTGTGTTACAATGCCGTTAGAGTGAACTTTAGGCCTATCAAGCTTATGGAAAATGTCAATATTGCTTCCTTTAATATTCTGTCATCTGACAACGGGCTTGGGTAGCTGTGACTTCACTTTTGTGTCGGGCTCCCTGAGGGGTTTAGAATGGCAAAATCTCATCTCGTGCCGCATTAAGCAGTTTGCTTTTAATTTAGGAGTAAAAGGATAACAAAGGGATTTCCACTGATTATCATCGGGTAAAAAATGTCTCTGCCAGCTTAATCCATCCTAGTGCTCCGTAAGGACAATACAAGGAATTGTGAGGAAAGCATGGGTGACAAGATCTGTCTGTCTGGTCTGTTCCGTTCCGTTCCATCCTTGTCTGTCTGTCTGTCTGTCTATGATTCTACATATCTGTGTTGCCAAGTCTATGGTTTTCCTGAGGAATTGGGCTATGTTTATGCTGGGCTATTTTTATGCTTGGGCTAGTTTTGGTCGTGATTGGACAAGGGATGCTCCAATCAGGATTTTTGCAGCCGATACCGAGTACCGATTTCTTGTCATGGTGATCGGCCGATACCGATGTTTCAGGCTTAATGTAACTGATATGTATGCTCTCTGATCACAATATTTTTTTTTTTTTCAGATAAAGTAATACTATAGATGTTGTCTTTGTTATATTTTTATATTTTTGTTACATTTTTACAATAATTATATGTAATGTAACTATTGTTTTAACAGAGTACTAAATAATCACAAAAATCCTTCATTATACAATGAACATTTTAATATGCCTTTAAAATGGGGTTTATATATAACACTATGCATATCAGGATACTTGCTATAATGCAAAAAAAAAAAAAAAAAAAGGTTTATTTAAACATTGTCCAAGATTGAAGAGGAAAAAAGAAATAGAAACAGTGTTCGCCTGTTCGAGAAGTTGCAGTGACAGAAATGGTGACATTCCCGAAACGTCATATTAATTCCACACCGGCTATGACGTGACTGCGGCGCCAAATCAATTATGCCCTCATGCATCATGTACGTCCTCACGTGTTGGCGTCATCAAATTGCGATTGGTTCGTGAGATCGGCCAAGTTTAGTGAGTGCAATCGGAGCATCCCTATAGATTGGACTACTTTTGGGTAGCAGTTGGGCTGTTACACAGACCTGGCAACCATCCATTTGCATGAGTAAATAAAAAACATTGGGTGTTTTCCAGTGAGGTTTAGTTCCATTCCTGTTTGTGCTTCTTGTTGACCTTGCTATGTAATGAGTCCACCATAAAAAATGTAAAGAACATGAGTATTTATTTGGTGCGTGTGTGTATGTGTGATTATGTAAGCCCTTTCAACTTGCTCTAGAGACACACACTGAGGCACACCTCCTAACTGGTGTGTGAACAGGTGTGATGTGTTTGGAATTTAAATTGTGTTTCAGAATTCAGTTTACCTGATTATCTGTCAGGGAGGTTCGAGCTTCTGACCCACACAAACACTGCATTGCAGATTCATCAGTTTTGGTTTCCCTTCAGTTTTGTTTCCTGTGGTTCAGAAGGTCATATTCCATCATAAAGCAATTTCAGCAATGTTTCGCCTGCGTTGCTACTGCATTTCAAATTGATTTGTTTTTCCCAAACACCCCAATTTCAAATGTGCTTGTTTCCCGTGTTTACAAGAGGCCTGGTAAATATCGAAGTCCCCTGATGGAACGTCTAGTCATACCATCAAGATTTGCCACCTGTTTTTTTTTTTGTTTTTTTTTACTGTTTACTCTAAGGATTAAACTAGATTAACACAGAGCAACCCTGTCTTAAGGGAAAAAGTGAAAAGTGAAATGTGACTTCGGTGAACCCTGTACCAATGGATCATTTGCTGTGAAAACCATTTCTTACGCTGGCCGTCGGAGTTGTCTGGCAACTGCACAGCCAAATTACAAGGGAATTAAGCAATGTGCACCCCATGATGCTTCGATAATGATAAATGAGTTAGAATACCATCTTGCACTTGAGGCGGTACGCTCACCTCTATCTTATGAAAGAAATGGTAGCAAAATTGCCTCTCAGTAGGCACTGAGCTGTATCAGTGAGTTCATTATGTTATTGTGCCAGATGACATGCTGGATGGAAATACAGGTTATGATTTACAGTACAAGAGCTTTCACGTTGCATTTCATCATATCAGCCTTATATTGCCAAGCTCCTGTTGAGGAGGTTTGTGTGAGATGTTGTGTAACTCATAATGGTTAGAAGCATGTTCTGTTCAAGAGGTTTACAGCTGATATTTGTGGGTTTGACAAACATAGGGTTTTAAGGCTTGTGGCTCCAGATATAAGAGTAATACAAATGCAGGGTGTTCATGCAAATACAGCTTTTGATAATTCATAATTCATTCTCTTTGTAAAGCCTCACTAACCTGCATTTTAGCTCTTGTAAAAAAAAATGCTGATGCAAACATAACTTTCAGAACTTTTTTTCTTTCTGAAAGTTTTGAAAATGTCTTTTTTTTTCTCTATGACTTATGACTAAGAATATGAATAACAAATAAATATGGTAACCAGATATTTTTCCTTTTTGTTTTGTGCCTTGCTGATTATATCCTGTTTTATATTTCTATAGCAATATCATCTTCAGGGTTGTGTAATACCATACTGCAATAAGATAATAAAATAATCCAAAAAAATATATAAAATTGAAGTACTTGATACTCTCTATAAGCTTGCTCACTTAAAACTTCATCACATTGTTGCCTGAATATAACAACATTTACCCTACAATTAAATTATTTGTATTTTCTTTCCATTTGAAGGTATGAAATATTGTTTGTACTCTTTTTTCATATTCAGTCAAATGATATGCATGAATATCTGGCATGGGTTAGAAACCAAATGCACCATTAAAGTATTGTTTTCTATCTACAGTTTATTTGCAGTAATATAAATACGTGTTCTATAATCAGATCCATCTCAAAAGTTAGTTAGTTAGCCAAATTAGTCAGTTAATGTGGGATTCAGGTTGCTCTTTTACCCTTGCATTTTGTCATTTTGGCACATTTGCACGACAGCAGTCTCTCAGTATTTGAGCTCATGGCAGTCTTTGCTCCTGCGGCCATGGGCTGAAACGTCCACTTCTGTCTGAGTGAGCCTTCTGGACAAACTAGACAATCTTTGTCTGTTTCCAAGCAAACCAAACAAGAGACAGGCACGACTACACAGAATGACAATAAGTGCGAGCCAAACAGCGACATCTGATAGAGGTGGACATTTGGGTCTTGTGACTGTTGTCTGAACTGTCGTCCACCGATTGAGCAGAGCCTTAACGTTAGAAGAAACAGACTGAAACTGCTTCAGTGGCTTACATGAGCACACCAAATCCTTTCTGTATACCACATAAATGATGTTGTCACCAAAGCAAGTAAAGCCTGTCTCTTTACCAGAAGCAGATCTTATCAGATTGGCCTTTCATGGTGCCAGGCAACTGGCTTAAAGAAATCAGACACAAAGATTCAACAGGCAAGAATCCTTTTTCACTGGATTAGCAACAAGACACTTGTTTGCAGCGGCCGTTTAGTATGCATGCATTTAAACACTGCGTATAAACCATTTGCTTGATTGATGCATGTTTTGTTTATAGTCTGCAAGAGAATAGGGATTAGTGCTAGGCTCCACAATGCACTTCATTCATTGTTTAATTGTTTTAAATGAGACCATTTTTCTAAATGACCACATTTATCTTTTTTTGAGAGGATGTTACATTCACTCTATCCAGCTGATTGTTGCTTATTATGGTATCCTGTGAAAGAGAGCGATACTTGTAGATGCTAGTGTTTGTTGTGTATATATTAAAATATATCTTTATATATCTTTATCTAGATGCTACAGGGGGTTGTGATTAGCATACAGTTTCATAATTTAAAATACCCGAAATACAGTAACTAAATCGGCATATCTGTGTGTATCTCACTTCAAATTTTGAAGGTGGTGCACATGTTATTTTGTGATTTGATTAAGCCGACGTGTCCTGTATGACAATATCATCGCTCCATTACCAGCAGAATTGGAGTGCTCATCTGATGTGTGCAGGAGTGGCACGCAGGGGACACTGCTGCCCTAGGCAACTGCCAATATCGCCTGTGCCAAAATCTGCCACTAAGTATCCTTCATTCCATCCACAGATGATAGTTAAGTATGCATAAAACCTGTCCTGGGTTTCTGTAAGTTCCCAAGTGACCAAAGGTCTGTGCCAGGGGCGATTTTGCAATTTTAGTCTTAGGGGGGCTCAGTTCCTGACCTGTGCATGAGCTTATGTGGTTTAGAGGAATAATTATTGCCTGAAGTTTGAGAGATCACAAGTTTGACTTAAAATTTCATGCATTTTAAATATCATGTATATGAGTAACAGTGGTAATTGTTTGTAGTTTATGTCTGTGACTTTATTGGAATGGAGAATGGAGTGTGCGTCTGCGAGCTTTGGACGGCTCCTGGTGAAACATTGCCAAAGGATGACTGGGTCCGCCATTGACAAGAAGGAAAGAAAAAAAAAAAGAAAATTCTGTCATTTACAGTACTTACCCTCATGTTGGTCCAAACCTGACTTTCTTCTGTCGAGTACAAAAGAAGATATTTTGATGAATGTTGGTAACCAAACAGTTTAGGTTACCTTTGACTGCCATTTAGAAAAAAAATTCTAGCACACTGACAAAATATCTTCATTCGTGTTCCACAAAAGAACAAACAGCATGAGGGTGAGTAAATGATGGTAGAATGTTCATTTTTGGGTGAACAATCATTTTACTTTTTTTTTTTTTTTTGGAAATTGGTAAGGAGAGAACACATGGATATCCTCAGATAGCTTACTACAGTCACCTTTCAGCAAATGTGAAGGATTTGTAAGGATTCTGTCAGCTGAGTTAATGTCGAACCCTAAATAAGTTCTAGAAATGTCTATGGTCTTTGCTGGTATCAAACCTCTCAGTGTCTCCCAGTTTTGAGATTCTGCTTCCCCCAAGCTCATCTCAGACTTCCTGCTCTGTCAGATTAAACATCACTTCATAAGCTCTGGCATCTGACTTGATTCTCAAATTCTTGAACATACTGCCTTCCTCACTGAAAGTAGCATTCTGAAGTTCCCCATTTTTCCAAACACAAGGGTCAGTTTCAGTTGCCTGTCATATTGGATCAGGTTGTGTGAGTGCAGCAGGAGTCCAAACTCCCATCTGAAAACATTACTTTTGACAGGAGCGCTTGAAATCCCAAACCATGTTCCCTGGGCCACTTCAAAATTGCACTTAGGTATTTTTATTGCTCTAAACAAAACAGTCAACAAAGCACTGAAAAACTACCTCACTTATTCAGATTGCAGGTCAGTTGTTTACCTCACTGGGTCAGACACATTGCTCCTAACTACTTTTTTTATTCCCCAGAACTGAATGAAAGTTAGAAGAAGGGCATATGGGAAACTCAAGAAGTCTCGCCCAGTGTAAATTCACATCATGTCCTGGGCTGGCTCACTGAGGAGGGGGGTGTATGTAGGTAATTTACTAAATGGAGGCAGTAGCAGTGGTGATTTATTCAAAATATGACACTGGTAATATCGTCATAACATGGAGCGGCATGAAGAGAAACGGCAAGGGGACGTTAAATAAATCAACCGGGCTGTGTTGCTTTATGTTGGTCTTTCTCCTGCACCAGAATACATGATGGATATTAATACACCTGTTTTTACTGTCTGTTGTTCCATTAAATCTACATTTGATGGTTATTGTTCAGAGTCCAACTTATATCCCCTAGCAACATGAGATTTTGAATTAAAGCTACGAATGGCGCGACTCAGCTCTGTCGATTTTAGTTTCCAGACACGCCGTCACACGAGCAACGCAGACTCGTGCTGTCCAGACCAATCATTTTGAAAATGGCAGATCTGTATTAACGCATGTTGAGCTTTTACAGCACCAATATGTCCGTGTGGTGTGTTTGTGTGTAGCAAAATGTTAACTGAATATCTTTATATAATAATAGTAGGTGACGTTTTGATTACTAGCTTTGTGCTTGTGTTACTCCATTTTTCCCCAATGTTCCGTGGTTTTATTTCCCATCTCTAGCTGAGTGCGGCTCATCTGTCATCAACAATGAAGGGATTCTGCTGTCGCCGAATTACCCCATGAACTACGAGAACAACCACGAGTGCATTTACAGCATACAGGTGCAGGCTGGGAAAGGAATCAACATTTCTGCCAGAACCTTCCATCTGGCCCAGGGTGACATTCTGAAGGTATTTCTACATTTATGCCAAATTTACCAGCAAAGCTGGCACAGAAGCGCTTCTAAAGTGGCATTTAGGTGTCATAGGCTGCTCAAATGCAGCTTAAATGCATTTACACAGCAATTACAGCTTTATACTTTAATACTAGTGGCTGATTTGGATCTGAGCAGGCATAATTTAGTCTGGCTTTTAGTCTTGGCATTGTGTCTTTACACTGAATTTTGAGCTGGCACAGAGCAGCCTTAACTTGGTTATGTAAAGACACATCTACTGTAGTTACAGGGCTGCAAAAAACAGTAATCTCATGCAACCTTTTTTAGAGAAATAATAAAAAAGAATAAAATTCTGTTATCTTTTATGCACTCATTTACGTAACATCTTATAACTTCTATAGAATGTAAAAGGCAAAACTGAGAAGAGCTATGGGTCATTATTTTGCAATATAATTAAAGTGAATGTGGACAGGGCTTGTCTAGCTTTAAAAATGATTCAAAATCACCATAAAATATCGTAAAAGTTGTACGTAGAAATCATGTGCTATAGTTTAAGCCTTCTAAATTCATGTGATAGCTTTTTGTGTGACACAGGCTGAAAATGAAGTTGTTAATCACTGATAATCTTCCACTCCAGTGAACTTTTAACTATAACAACTGGATCATTGAGTCAATGGATTAAACTCTGGATCATTATGAGTTGTGAATGAATCATTTACATTACATTTAAATGTATGCATTTGGCAGATTCCTTCGGAAGCAAATTACAGTGAATGCAGTATAAGGCTAGATGGCAAGAATTTCATAAAAAAAAAACACTTTTATTTCAGTTTGTTTTACACACAAGCATAGCTTCAGTAAATGCTCTTTTATGAGGCTATTTTGTAATTTTTGGCTAAAATTGTCTAAAATAATTTCATGCTCCACAGAGGAAATTAAGAGATATTCATTTTATTACATGTGAAAAGGGATTTAAAAAAAGTAAAAAACTGTGCCAGTTTAAATTATCATGTTCATGAACGTCACACACATTTTATTTTTCCTTTCATCTGAAGACATAAAGTGTGTGACTGAGAGGGTCCTGCAGATGTTTCTATACACATCCAGATAAAAAGAGAGCAAGAATAACGAGTATCTTAGAAAGGCTTTTCAAACAAAATCTTTTTTGGTCTGTCTGTATATAGAACAAACATCGGGCGGCTTTTTCTTTTCATCTTGCTGTTGTTTGTGATCTACATTTGATCTTACTGCCTTCCAGATATATGATGGTAAAGACAACGCGGCTCACATGCTGGGGGCCTTCACCGGTTCATCTATGCTGGGTCTGACCCTCATCAGCACCTCCAATCACCTTTGGCTGGAGTTCTACAGCGATGCGGAGGCCACTGGAGAAGGCTTCAAACTGGTCTATTCCAGTAAGTTATTACATTGGCCCTATACACTGCACACACCTCTGCACACGAAGGCTTGACCTTAGTAATAAAGAAACGCTATTCACACCAAATAAAGTGTCCATCTTTATAAAGAGCACCTTTCTCATAAGAGTCACATTGATTGACAGGAAGAAGGCAGCAGATGGAATGTTATTGCTTTATTTTGACCAACGGAGTGTTTCCTAAAGGCAAGCGATCGTGGATGATGGCTTCTATATTATCAACATATCTTGCATATTGCCACATTGCCCATTAGTGAGCCACTTTATGTTTTTCTTGATGATAGTGTGAGCAAAACATAAGACGCAAGGAAACATTATTTTATTTCTAAACTATTTTTCATAGTTCTGCGCTATCAGGCCATGCATTTGCTGTTAATGGAGCATTAGTTGGGTGAATTTGTTCTTAATTGCAGTTCATACGTTTTCTATGGATGTTCTGTGGTGGGCTGTGAGCAATGCATGGTATTTTAATGTTTGGCCTTGTCCTCTTGGATACATTTGTTTCTGTGTATTGCCTGATGCATTACTGCGCAGTTCTCATATCTGTTGCACACATGGTCATAGATTTGGCATTTTTATGTGCAGTTGAAAATCAATGAAATGAATAATAGCTGATATAACTGATCAGTTGTTCATGTATAGAAATGTTTACACAAATATATATTTGTTCACTACATCTTAAAAGCAATTCATTAAAATTCATATTTTACCATTACCATTACAAAAATTTTTTTTAAAATGTATTTTATACAGTGTTCAGAGCAAGAAATGTACAGCAATGTCAGGAAATGTAAAGTTCAGCAAACTGTTACTTCTCAGTGTTGCTTCTTGCTGATTTTTTCTGTCATTTTGACACTTAAACAAGGCTTTAATGTGAATAACATAACTATCAATGATTCATCATCAATAAAAACATGCATATAAGCATATGATACTTGTATTGCATTTAGTCACATCTGCAATCTAGAATTATTAGGAGGGATTATTTACAAAATGTAATTGCATCATTTCGTACTCTTGCTCGATTCCAAAAGATTTTATTTCCTCACAACTCAGCAACCAGTAGATAGAAAAAGCTTTTTCTTACACAGGAAGGACATGACATAAAAGCATGAGAACACCTGAAACAATCATCTTTTGGTCAGCTCAAAGGGATTATCAGGAAGTGGACCAGGAGAAACATGACTGTGTCTCCACTGACCTTGGCTTTGTTGGCCCGGAGCCAGAGTTGTGCAGGCACTTGGTCTGAATTCGGTGTGCTTTAATGCTATTGTCCTCGCAGTGTGGGATTCAACAAGGTTTTAGTTCCAGTGGGGGGTAAAGTATTAACCTGCTGGTGGGCTATCTCATTTGAAATCGACTAAATCCCTGTCTGTCTACGATTCCATTCCCCCTGAAGGATTAGCCATTTGAGTGTATAATAAAGGTCATAGAGAGCCAGAGAAGCCGGGCCACCTCCGGTATCTAGATGTTGTAATTTAGAGACCTGATCCAGGACGGGGGGGGAATGTAGCTGATTAAAATAGCATTGTTTATTTGGCTGAGTCCTAATCTCAACCCAAGCGTGCTGTGAAACAACGACCTGTAATCAACTAGCAATCAAAGCCGGGTGTCAGATTTTAGTGAAGTTGTTGCCTCCACCTACAGTTGATGCTAAGTGCTATTGTTTATCTGTACTTAACAACTTGCAGCTTAATGGTGGACCGCTGATAAGCTATACAAGTCTCCATGTGGTCATCTTAAGAGACCTATTATTTTTGAGAGAGTAAACTCTGAGATAAGAGGATTTTGCTAAACCAAGACACCCTCACAGTCTTTGTAACACTTTAATAACTTTGTCACAGTAAGTTGATTTTTTTGTGTGTGTGTTAGAGCTGAAATGTGGTACTTAATTAACATTATTGAATTAAAAAACATCATATTATGCTTGACTAATCAATTACATATGTTATAATTTTGATTTTATCAGTGTATATATTTAGTGCTGGACAACGATTAATCGTGATTAAAGGCATCCAAAATAAAAGTTTTCGTTTATGTAATATATGTGTGTGTGTGTGCTGTCTATATTCATTATGCATATATAAAGAGACACACATACAGCGTATATTTTGAAAAAATTAACATGTATTTACATGTATATATTTAATATAGAAACATAACATTTTCTTAAATATACAGGTGCAGGTCAAAAAATTAGAATATTGTGAAA
>SCHK01443652.1:0-12148 GCA_004124795.1 Poropuntius huangchuchieni
TTTTGGATGCGATTAATCGTTTGACAGCACTAAAATCTACAGATGCAAATAGATAAACTGAAATCAAATAAACAATTAGATGTCAAATTAGAAACAAAGTAGCCCAAAATCAACCCTAAATTTGAGGAATAATATTATGATCATGTTTAATATGATACTATTAAATTCACAAAATATTAAATTCATGTGAATTAAAGTAGTTAAATGTTACGTAATTTGAAATCATAGAATTCCTAAGTCCGCTTAACTACATTTTTATCATAATAATGTAATTTGACAAGGAATTGGCTTTCATGTGAACCGTAATCAAATTGTGTGCATTAAAACAATGAAACGGCTGACCTGATCCCAGCAGGCCCGAGAAGAACTCATTACGTAACTGACCAGAAATAGAGTTTTTAACGGAAATAATAAAACGGCTGTTGAGAGCCGAGGAGGTTTTACAGCATTGTTTTTCTATAGCCCGGGGTTGTGAGGGCGTCCCTTACTCGCCGTAAGGAAATCCTCAGGAAGGATGCTTCGCCTTGAAGACAGAAACCTCCCCCTGCGTGCGACCACACCTAAAGGTCAAGGCATGTCAAACCTCTTCCCAGACAGGACCTTCCGCATTTTTCCCCAGATCAGGCGGATTATATTTAATCATGCGGTTCGGCTTTTCCTGTGAACGTTTAGGTAAGACTGCATTCGGTGGCTAGACAGGGAGATTCCTTCATGTTCCCAATCTAAACTGTTTCATTAGTCCTGTTTGTTTACACTGGTTTCACTTTCAGTACTGCTTGGAAAGGGGACTTTTATGGGTCTGTCAAACAATTCAGTGCCAACCAAATGCCATGTGACTAACCGCTCTAGAGCCGCAGGGAAAGTGACGTCATGATTGGCTGATGGCAGCACAAGAACACACACGGTCACGAATCTTTCACTAGTCACTATCCTGAAGCATCAAAGACAGCAGACATGGAAAATGTCATGATTTAAGAGCCCTCTGAAAACTAGTAAAACATCTATTTTTATATAATGTATTATGAATTCTCAGTGGTTGCTTACTAGCCCAAGTGAAACGTATATGTGATGTTTTGTTCAAAAGATTGGTGTCAAGTAAACAAATCGGAATTAGAATGATTTCTGAAGGATCATGTAGCACTAGATTGGAGTAATGATGCTGAAAATTCAGCTTTGCATCACAGGAATAAAATACATTTTAAAATATATTCAAATGAAAAACAGTTGAAATTGCAATAATATTTCAAAATATTACAGTGTTTAATGTATTTTTGATCAGATATGTGCAGTCTTTGTGAGCATAAAAGACTTCAGAAACATTTAGAAATCATATTAACTCCAAACCTTTAAACAGTAGTGCACCTTATTTAGTCTTTGACTTGACCTAACCGAACAGGGAAAAAAGTAAAAAAAATAAAAAGTGGATAAGATATTCTTAGTTCCAAGCCGAGTGCTGTTTGAAGAGACCTGAAGCGACTCCAGCCTCAGATGGTGGTCTGTTTCTCACGATTGATCTTGCCAAAGGCTGTTATTGGTTGTAGATGTGGTCAACGGCGCTGTCATGTGTGACATGTTATTTTTGTTGCTGTCTAAAAAATTATTATTTTTCCTAGTCAGTCATTTCCTGGACGTATCAGTCATTCAACATGAGCAGAGGAGGTTAAAGCGTAAGATAATATTTCGACTAATTCCTCAAAAGTCTTCAATGTTTTTCATAAGACTTGAAGAATGTACATTATGTAACAGTTGACCGCTGTTTTTCCAGGCCTTCAGGCCTCCTGCCCCTCACACAATACCCAGTCAAGTCTAGCAGAAAACACACTTTTGTGCTGGATAATTAACTACATACACATAGATTTCCCGACTAAATATTCACTAAAATGACTGACTGCTTGTTAGTAAACTCTGGGTTTCTTGCAGTGAGTATGAAGTCAATTACACTAGATCGTAGGATGAAAAAAGGAAATTATAAACAGTATATATATATATATAATTATCTTTTTTCATCCTACGATCTAGTGTAATTGACTTCATACTTACTGCATATATGGAAATGTTTGGAAAGGATTTTAGAAAGCTCATCTTTTTAGTAATGACATTGATGTTTTATGATTACTGTGGGTTTATTCCCTCCAACCAGAATTAGGTTAACCTCCAAAGCTCAGTTCTTTCCAACAGGAAGGCACATTTCCTTTGACCCAGCTAGAATAAATTTCCAGTGGACCAAAGCCATTGACATTCGCATGGGCCATTACTCTCAGTAAGTGCTGGAGCTCCAGCGCCTGCGCGGCATGGTATTGAGAGACGGTCGGATGGATGGGGGCCAGATTTTGGCTTGACCTCTCAGGGGACGTGGGGTTACCATGGGACATTGGGAGTGCCTGTGTTTACTGACGGGTAACAATCCACTGAACTTCTGGTGTTTTGGAGCAGGTAGAGAACCGCTAGGACAGAGATGTTCAAGAATAAGAAATTACTGAGCTTTGGAATGTTTTGCCATAATGTAAACAAACAGACTATGGACAGATAAAGCTGAAAAGTTTGATATATTGTTATTTTATGTGTAGATAAAGCTTAAAGTTGTCTAATTAAAATGAATTAATGTCTATTAATTGATGTGTCTGTCACAGCTGATGCAGTCTGTTATATAAGAGACTCATGTGAAACTCAGTCATACTGTCAGTGTCGTGTCTCCGTGTCTCTTGGGGTCACGGTCCCTGGAGCAAACTTACAGTTTCTGCTCAACCAAATATTATTTCACATATTCTCAGCATTACACATGCTTAAAGATGGGTTTAAAGATATTTAACTAATTTGACTCCATTTTGGTATGCAATGCCCAGTTTTCGTGATCCAGTCAATCTCTTTGATTATCTTTTTCAACTGGAAATAAGTCATGTTACGGAAGTGGTGTGGGATTTAAATAACCCCGTGAAGCATGAATGCCTATTTGTAGATAATCCTGTGAATTCAGCCACTGCTTTATTCAGCTAAAGTGTGCAGGTTTTGTTTTACAGGTTCACATACTGCTTATTCTTTTGGGAACTAATGATGCTTAAAAAATGTTTAGGCATTTGTCACTTTTTGTGTACTTTCTCACTCAAAGTACTTTTATGTAATTGCAATTATCCACTCTGTAAATAAGTGCTTTTCACAAAATATAGATATATGCATATAATAAAGTGTTATTTGCATGGTGTTTTTGTCAGCAATGTTGTGAGTTTATTAAATCTGAAAGAACTCGGAAGAACAGAATGTAATTTAAACTCTATGCATTTTAACCGTATATCTTAATGCAGTTTGTGTTTAATAAACGGGCAAAAACAGATATTCTGCTGTAAACTTAGCCTATATTGCATTTTTCTTAGGCCTTAGTAAAGACTTAACTGCTCTCTCATGATGAAACGGTTGTAATTATTTTCTTAATTAAGCCTGGTTTAGCTCAATATTTTCCTGCCTCTAGGCTCAGGGTGGTATAAAAGTAAAGGACACACTGATGCTCTTTTTCGGTCACAACACCAGCAGTGATTACAGCACACACCAGCAGAGATGATACAACAGGAAAACTCCCGTTTGTATTGTCGTTTCAGCCATTTTATGTTACTCCTTCAACGTATTTGGATATGCAGATTCAGTAATTTATATTTTGAAGTCATCATGAAATTACTGTAATGCACATTACTGGTCTTAAATATGTAAATGGTGTGCTTAATGAATATGCAAATTTGTGTTTGTGTAAATCTATATCCATGTGAGTTTATTGAAACAAGGTATAAACCTCACAGATGTCTAATTAACAATTCCGGTTAATAAAAGAGTGTTTATTTATCAAAATATTTATTAAATACTTTTAAATACAAGTAGGCTCATAAAATTAGCATAAAATAATAATACAGTTTATACAGATTTTTTCTTTTAGCCTTATAGCTATATATATATATATATATATATATATATATGAACACTCTTTGAACTTCAGCTCTATCTTGACATTTTTGAGTCCAGGACTTAACCATATATATATATATATATATATATATATATATAAATTGTATGCCTCTCCATAAATGTGTTCATCATATACTGTAGTTGTCAAGTGGTTCAATACTGATGATAAATTGCTTTATTTTCTAGGATGGTTCCAGGCGGTGCAAGGAAAGGAAAAAGACGGTGTCGTTCAGTAGCATGCCAACAGAGAAGAAGATCAGCAGTGCAAGCGACTGTATTAATTCTATGGTGGACGGATCTGAACTGAGAAAAGTACGCTCCAACTCCAGAGTCTACCACCGATATTTCCTCCTGGATGCCGACATGCAGTCTTTGCGATGGGAGCCATCCAAAAAAGAGTCGGACAAGGCCAAGATTGATGTAAAATCGATTAAAGAGGTGCGAACTGGTAAAAACACAGACACCTTCAGGACCAATGGAATTTCGGATCAGATTTCTGAGGATTGTGCGTTCTCTATAATCTATGGGGAGAATTATGAGTCGCTTGATTTAGTGGCAAATTCAGCCGATGTAGCAAATATATGGGTGACTGGACTCAGGTACTTAATATCGTACGGAAAACACACACTTAACATGATTCAGAGCAGTCAGGACAACATGCGCGCATCCTGGCTGGGCGACCTCTTTGACGAAGCAGACATCATTGGCGGAAAATGCATTAGTCTTTGTTCGGCCATACAGCTGATCAAGAAGTTAAGTCCTGGACTCAAAAATGTCAAGATAGAGCTGAAGTTCAAAGAGTTGCACAAAGCGAAAGATAAAATCGGGTCCGACGTGACCAAGGAGGAGTTCATCGAAGTCTTTCACGACCTTTGCACAAGACCAGAAATCTATTTTTTGTTGGTCCAGTTCTCAAGCAACAAGGAGTTTCTTGACACCAAGGATCTGATGATCTTTTTGGAGGCAGAGCAGGGCATGGCCAAAGTGAGCGAAGACATCAGTGTGGAAATTATTCAGAAGTATGAACCCTCGAAGGAGGGGCAACTCAAGGGATGGCTCTCTCTGGATGGGTTTACCAATTACCTCATGTCAGCAGACTGCCACATCTTTGATCCTGAACAAAAAATAGTATGCCAAGACATGAACCAGCCCCTTTCTCACTATTACATAAACTCTTCCCACAATACCTACCTGATTGAGGACCAGTTCAGGGGTCCTTCAGACATTACGGGCTACATCCGTGCCCTAAAGATGGGCTGCAGGAGTGTGGAACTTGATGTGTGGGATGGACCCGATAATGAACCGGTCATTTACACGGGCCATACGATGACCTCGCATATTGTCTTCCGCAGCGTCATTGACATCATCAACAAGTACGCTTTCGTAGCCTCGGAATTTCCTCTGATCTTGTGCGTGGAGAACCACTGTTCCTTGAAGCAACAGAAAGTAATGTTTCAGCACCTGAGGAAAATACTCGGAGACAAAATTCACACGGATCCTCCAAACCTCGATGACAGCTACCTTCCGTCCCCTTTGGATCTAAAGGGAAAGATTCTTCTGAAAGGAAAGAAACTTGCGAGCAACTGCACCGGCTCCGAAGGCGAGGTGACTGATGAGGACGAGGGTGCGGAAATGAATCAAAGGATGAACAACGAAGGTGGTGAGCAGCAGACGGTTGTTCAACCCAAAAAGTTCCAGCTCTCTAAAGATCTGTCGGACTTGGTAACCTTATGCAAGTCTGTTCGGTTTAAGGACTTCCAGACGGCTTTCCAGAACCAGAAGCACTGGGAGCTCTGCTCCTTCAATGAGGTCTTTGCCAGTCGGTGTGCCACTGACCACCCTGGCGAGTTTGTTAACTACAACAAGAAGTTTCTAGCGAGGGTTTACCCAAGTCCAATGCGAATTGATTCCAGCAACATGAACCCGCAGGACTTTTGGAAATGTGGCTGTCAAATAGTAGCGATGAACTATCAAACACCTGGTCTCATGATGGACCTCAACATCGGCTGGTTTAGACAAAACGGGAACTGTGGGTATGTTCTACGCCCAGCGATCATGAGGGAGCAGGTGTCTTACTTCAGTGCCAATACTAAAGACTCTGTTCCGGGAGTGTCTCCACAGCTCCTTCACATAAAGATCATTAGCGGACAAAATTTACCCAAACCCAAGGGCTCAGGCGCCAAAGGCGATGTGGTAGATCCCTACGTTTACGTTGAAATTCATGGCATCCCTGCTGATTGTGCAGAACAAAGGACTAAAACGATCCATCAGAATGGCGACAACCCCATCTTTGACGAGAGTTTCGAGTTTCAGGTTAACCTTCCGGAGCTGGCAATGGTGCGCTTTGTTGTTCTGGATGACGACTATATTGGGGATGAGTTTATCGGTCAGTACACAATTCCGTTTGAATGCATTCAGCCAGGTTTCCGCCACATTCCCCTCCAATCGCTGACGGGCGAAGTCCTTCCACATGCCTGGGTCTTCGTCCATGTGGCCATTACTAACCGTCGTGGTGGTGGTAAACCTCACAAAAGGGGGCTTTCCGTCCGCAAGGGTAAAAGGGGTCGGGAGTATGCCACTATGAGGATACTTCTCATCAAGGCTGTAGATGAAGTCTTCAAACCTGCTGCACAGCCTCTTCGGGAGGCCACTGATCTCAGAGAGAACATGCAGGTGAGATAACGCTTACCTCATTGAGAAACAAAAAGTCATGACGTAATAAAGGCTCTGTTTGAATGCAAAGCTGAAGGTGAATACTGTAAAGTCATTCCTAGCTGATATTTAAAGGGTAACTCCACCCCAAAATGGAAATTTTGTCATTAATCACTTACCCCCATGTCGTTCAAAAAACCCGTAAACCCGTCTTCAGAACACAATTTAAGATATTTTTCTGGGCTTTTATCAGAATTGTGATAAACTCCAAGTTTTAAACTCGCAATTCTGAGAAAGTTTGAATTTTAAAATATAAACTCTCTCAATCCTGATATATATATATATATATTTCTTTTTAGAATTGTGAGTTTATATCACACAATTCTGACAAAAGTAAGAATTGCGAGTATATATCTATATATAAAAAGCTGAATTTTTTTTATTCAGTGGCGGAAAGGGATTTCCATGGGTGATTAGGGAAAATTTAATGTCCTGTTTTTAGGGGATTTTTAGATGATATATAACCTGGGCATGTTTTGTGGGATTCACCCCATTCAGTATCTGCAAAGTTATGGAAATTTATCAACTCAGCAAATGTTTAGTTTGCAGCTTGCCAAGTCAGCTTGCCTAACTGTATTTTAGTCTTCAGTTTAGCTTCTTTTAGTAGCGTGAGAGAGTTTTCTCAAATGAAACTTCAGAAAGTGACCCTGAGAGGGAAGCACAGCTTACAGGACATTTCTCTTCACAAGGCCAGGAGCATTTGAACTGAAATCTCTCTGGCACCGATAAACAAAAAGTGCTGATTTTAATCAGCTGCAATTCCTCGAAGTTGCACAACTTGTTGGACTGGCACAAAAAAGAAAACACCTTGAAGATCGACTGCTCACTGCAGACCCTTTTTTAGCCACAAGAACTGAAAATATTCTCATATATAGGCTACAGGTAGGAGATCAGCCAAATTCCTTTTAATATTTGATGTGGAAAATGTTACATAACACAGGGTTAGTATGTCCTGAGGCATGTGTCGGTTATATCCCTTAAGAAGAGATTAGGTCGTCTCATGGATAAAAGGGGTTGGCACTACTATAACAAGAAAGCACTGAGAAGATTTTGAAGTCAGGAAACAGTTTTTTCTTCTTCATAAGATTATACCACAGATGGTGTTTCAGTTTGTTTTTCGTTCATTGGTTTTTGGGCGGTTGCCTTCAGAATGAACACAGCAATCTTGTCAGAACGACCTTGATTCATACTTCAGGATCAGTGATGATCAAAAGAATATTTCAGTGCAGCTTCTTTATATTAATTCTTTGTGGGGCTGGAAAGCTAAAAGAAATGATTTCTCAATATTATTCACAATAAATAACATACGGCTAGTAAAATGTTTACGACCAATGGTAAATTAAGTATCGGTTCATTTAAGTGAACAGTCCGAATTGATTAACATTAAGCATTTCATTTTTTTTTTTAAATGCACAATGTTTCGTTTTACAGTATATTGCCAGCAAAAACATCATGAATGTATTAATATAACTCACATCGCTAATGTTTCAGTTATTTTACATTTAAATGCTTAAAATCAGAGAACGGAGCAGTAGTCGTGGTTTCTGGCTTTGGTGTTTGCTTTATTTCAGCATAAGCTATTCTATTCATAACGTGCAATACATTACGGGTATTTTGATAGTTTTGTTTACATTGCATTTTTCCTGTGGAAACAATTCCAGGCTCTGAGGCTGTGACGCTTCAGTAGTTGTTGTGGGTAAATGTTGCTGTTGCTTGTATTTTAAACTTCACAAGAAAAATGACGTCTTCCTCCCACATTCAGAGCAGCTCTTTTGTAGAAGACACGCTTACAAAAACCACTTCCTATCGCATTTCTTGTTCGTGGACGTTCACTATGGGGAAGTCTGCACATTGCTACCATTGGCTTGGTTTTTGTTTTCTCGTCACTTCCCACAATTAGGTCACCGGTTATGATCAGAATAGCATGCTACTATAAAGCTCTTGCTATTTCTGTTGCATGCAATGTACGTGCATACACAGTATATTAGGTGTAGCGTGCATACAGTACAGTATCCCATAATGCAGTGCACTCAACAGTTTACTGTAAGTGATATTGTCAGCCTTGATTTTCTTTCTTGAATTATTAATTGATTGGACTGCAAGAGTTTAAATGTGCAAAATACTGTATGTATTTCGAGATTATATCTAGAAAGCATTTGCTGAATTAAACATGCAACCTGATAAAGTCATGTAACGTTAAGAAAAAAGTTATTAATTATTAATATGATATAAATTTGCATTTTAGCAAATTATATGCACAGCATGCAGTATGTTAGTATTCCATTCAGAACATTATAGTAGCCAGTCACTATTATACTTTGTCATAGCATTTTTAAAATATGTTTTAAAATATTAGGGCTATATTATTTGGGGGAAAACCAAGTTGTGACTTTTATTAAATACATTTCATTTATTTAAATGGGGAAAAATACATCCAGGTTTGTTGTGCTTCCTTTACTTGTTGCGCAATTTGGCCACAATTCTGTGATTTATATATCAATGTGACTATAAAATAATAAAAATAACAATAATAGGAAGCCTAATGAAAATGACTAAAATTAGAATTTGAGGAAAAACAATACATTTTTAAAATCATTATTAAAAGTATATTATTATTGTTATTGCTACTACTACTACTACTACTAAATAAAAAGATTAAAATTATTAAATAAAATAAAAAGAAATCACTTTTGTAATATTTTACTGAAAAAGTCAAGTTTTTTTAAAGAAAAATGTATATATTTTTTTAAATTACTACTGTAAAATTATAGTATTTATATTTATTTATATTCATGTCTTAATTTCCTAGTTTTTCAAACGTCAAACCTTTGAAAAATATTTTCGATGGAACACCACATGTAATAATAATGTAGAATTTTTTTTTTATTTTCAATTGCTACTGTAAAATTACAGTATTTATATTTATGCCTATCTTAATTTCTTTATTTTAAACACCTCTCATTTCAAGTATAAGAAGATGGTTGTTTCATGTTGCGTTCCCAAAATGCACATTAAAGTGACCCACACTCAGAGCCGATGCAGAAAGGACGGTCTTGTGAATCGCTCTGAAACATTGCAAACACTCTCAGAAAATGAGCATCTCGCGTGTAAAGGAACACAGTGCCATGCTTCACTTTGAAGCACACAGCGCATATAGATATTTATTAAATTGAAGCCGTATTGCAATTTTGCTTTCATTTTGATTCAGCTACATTTGGTGGTAGATAATATCATAAACAAAACAACTTTTTCTGTGCTGCTAAATTTTTATGTTCACGCTCACTCTTTGACCTACATGTCCTCCACAGAATGCCATTGCGCCGTTTAAAGAGCTTTGCGGTCTGTCTGCGGTGGCCAACCTGAAGCAGTGTATACTAGCGCTCTCCCCGCGCCTCGTCGGGTCGGACAGCAGCCCGGTTCTGCTGTTTAACCTCAAAGATCAGTACCCCACCATGGAGGCCCAGGGCCAGCTGCCTGAAGTCCTGAAGAAAGTGGTCACCGCTTATGAGATGGTGAGTGCATTTCTTTAAAGGAAGAGGTCCTCTAAAAATGAAAATTCATTATTTATTCACCAGACCTATATGTGGTTATTCGTTTTCACGGAAACACAAAGAGAATATTTACATAGCTGTTTTTCATACAAAAGACTCTATTCAGAGTGTTCAGGTGCCACAGAATAGCTTTGTTTGGCTGAAATTTATTATTTTGATCCATACACTGCAAAAAATGATGTTCTTCGATATTTTTGTCTTGTTTTCCAGGATAAAAATATCTAAACATTCTTATATGTTTAGATTTAGGTACTTGAGAAGCAGAAGGACTTTCAGAAAACAAGACTTAATATCTATCATAAGTGAGTTTATGCTTTAAAAAAAAGAAAAAAATAATAAATATATCATTAAAAATAATTATAAATTTAAATATTCAAAAAAATGTAAAACCTCTTTTAAAACGATGTTCTTCTTCAGTATTTTTTGTCTTTTGTTTTCAGTACAAATAACTAAACATTCTTATATTTACATTTAGATGCATTTACTTGCATCTTTCAGAAAAAAAGACTAAAAAAATGCTTGAATGGGATAAGACAAGACTGTTTTTTTCTTGTTTGAGAAGCTTTGTTTTTTAAGATCATTTAAATAAGATGATTTTTGTTTCTAACCCCTTTGCCAGATACGTTGTTGTTTTATGCATTCACTTTATTTTGAAACATTTTTTAGAAAACATCTCAAGTATTCAAGTATTTTAAGAACAATATCCTAAGTATTTTTTTCCTAATATCCTAAGTCTTGATTTAAGAATGTTTAGATATTTGTACTGGAAAACCAAGGCAAAAAAAAAAACATTTGAGGAAAATTTAATTGTAAATGGCTGAAATGCTGAAATGTTTAATAACCGAACAAGTCCATGTCCATAAGCTTCCTGGGAAATTCTGCCGGCACACATTTAGTTTGCTGATTTTATGTAGCCTGAAGTGAAATAAAGTCTTTTTAGATGCATGGTGACTCAGATTTGATGAGTTGCGATGATGCAAGCATGAATAAAGCAGGTCTGTATCCATGGGTCATGATAATGAGTCGCAACAGTTTTTGTTTTTGCTTATGTTTGAATAATTCACCCTCACAAATTGTAAATTCGAACTCCTGGGAAAACTGCCCAGAGAATAGCCGTGTTTTGCAGTTTGATGAGCAGGAACGTAATGAAAGTCTCTAAGCTCTCGTGTCAGGAAGAACACAACTGATCCATATGAGACCAAATTCCTCACATCAACATGTCAAAAATTGGCTTTTTTATTATCGCATTGGTTTTATACAAAGTCTGCGACAGCATTGTTCCAAAAACAAACTCATTTATGAAAATAACCACAGAAAAGCACATTATTGGTCTGATTCTGAAATCTAAAGAGCAAAATGGTTATTGTTTGAAAAGCATATATGAATGAGCTGAGCGATATGCACATCCTTGAGGAAACGCAGCACTGTTTGTGCACCAGTTGAACAAGGGGTTGCTGTTGTCCTCCTCCTGGTCCCCCGCTCTATAAATACCCTCTATAGTGGTTTGTCTGCCACCAAGGCTGCAATTTCTCCAGCCATTAGTAATGTAATGACAGTGGGCATGTCAGCGATGAGACAGCTGCTGCAGCTGTGCGCGCATGAGACTCTGATACAGATACAACCAAAAAGCTGTGGTGTGGCCTAGTGATTAAAGATCCAGTCATGGAAAACCAGGAAATATCCGGGGATTTTAAATGGTGTTCCATCCTTGAATTTTTTTTTCTAGTTACACTCTTCTCTGAAACACAATTCCATTCTAAGGCCTTTTGAAAGAAGGCTCTTCTGCTCACAAAGGCTGCATTTATTTTATGCAAAAATGCTGTAAAAACAGTAATTTTGTGAAACAGTCTTGCGATTTAAAATAACAGGTTTCATTTTAAATATATTTTTAAATTAAATGTATTCCTGTGATGCAAGGCTGAATTTTCAGCATCATT
>SCHK01443662.1:0-14130 GCA_004124795.1 Poropuntius huangchuchieni
TTTTTTTTTTTTTTACTTTTGAGAGGTCTTAAAATGATTATGACACACATAAACGCATTGTTAAATTTATATCTCATAGATATAAATGTATACCACAGTCCAAAAAATAAACTCTAGTTGTGAGAATTTATAGAATTGTTTAAATCCAACCTCCACATACCCTTGCTATGGTTAACTGAAATGCAAATATTTTTGTCTGTGATGACCTAATATCAGCTGGCATATATTAACGGACCATTAAAATAAAGATAAACAGGCTGTCTATGGCAGTGCGGTGTGGTCTGCTGATGTAATTGAGTGGTAGAGGTTAATATGGCGTCATATGGGGTGCTGGGGAGGTATGCTGACCCACACTGCTTGCCCTGAGACTGGAAAAGAAGTTCTGACGAAAGGTCAGGATCAAGTTTCAGACTGCACCTCCGCCATGGAGCGTACCAGGTCAAAGGTCGTATACCAAGAGACTCATATTAAAGCTCCAATCTTCAGTCAATCAACACTTAGTTAAAAGAGCTCAATAACAAGCTAGAGATTTAGATCTTGACCGAGCCTGTATCTGCTTGCATGGTGAGCTAGTTTTCTGCAGTTATTATAACCTATTTTGAAGCTACAAAAACAAGTGCAACTTTGGTCAGGTCAGTAGATAAATTGTAAACAATGGAGAAAATGTTGAGCATTAACACTAAATATATTAAAATGGGGATCATAAAATCCTAGTTATATTTAACAGACTGTACTGTATATACATATATGGAAGCCCATTTTAGCGTCACAATGAAACAATGAAACGGGTAATTAAAAGTTAAACGTTACAAAATAGGAAAGGGAGATATAAAGTCACAATTGTTAGATATAAAATCACAATCATATGATTTAAAGTCACCATTATAAGGAATCAAGTCGTATGTATGTACTAAAAAATGCAATTGTGACATAAATTTTTAGTTACAGAAAAAGTAAGCCACATTTGTGAGATAAGAAGTCGTAATTACAAGAAATAAACAAAGTCACAGTTTAGAAAAAGTCAGAGGTGACAGGCTACATGACCTTAAAATTTTGAGAACTATTTTTGAAAAATAAAGTAATGTTTACAATATTTTTTTTACTCTGAGGTGGAAAACTGACTTCCATAGATATATAGTAACCAGTTCTAAGAGTAAGGGTAGTTTAAAAATGTCTGTGATGGGGGAAAAAAAAAAACATGAAAGCCCTTGAACTTGCAATAATCTGAGCTGCTTTTACAAGTTCTGTAACTCAATGTGCCAACTTAAATCACTATACAAACAAGCTGCTACTTACTTTCATAACTTTACAATTAAATTACTGTCCATAACAACACACCACAGTGACACAGTTCTGAATGACCAAATACATCTTCAAAAGCTTTAAGAATCAAATATATCACATTAAGGCTTTAACATCAATCAAAGAATACACAGCAGAAGTTATGAGAGCCCGTTGTTAAACAGAGAGCTTTCTAAAACTGAAGCACTTGAATAGCTTTCAGAAGTATTATTGTAGTCGTTACTCAAAAGCAGTACAGGGCCCCATTAGGATGTGCTCCTTCAGACAATGCAGAGGCTTCTGGGATATCTCCAGCTCCCGTACCCCAATAGCCCAGCCTTGAGCGAACAATGGTCTGGAGTTTGTTAAGATCGCTTCGATCCACCATTCTGCAGACCAGTTAAAACCGCAATCGTAAAAAAAGCTGAGTATCTCCTTTTTAAATGTCATTTTATTTGAGAAAAAGTTTCCCTTTCAAGCAGCTGGGAAAACTTTAACAGGCTTGACAAGCCAGTGATGGTAGTATTAATCTTTTCAAACATGGAAAAGGGGGATTTTATAAACAACCTTGAAGAAATGTGGGGCTGTATATGGTTCAAACGCCTGCTATTAAAGAATTCTGCTGACGTTTCATGGGAGACCAGCAGCACAACTGCATTGTGTACATTAAGCTGTCTCTTCACAGTAAAGAAATCATGTATATTTACAGTATATTAATGATATTTTGATAAGGATAACCTTAGCAGCTCCTTCAGTACGATTAATGTGTATCACTTTCAACTGAAAGTCAAACAGCTGATTCTGAAAGATGCTAGTGATGGCAGACAAACACGCAGGTAAAAATGAAAATCAGAAATAATAGAAACTATAGTAGGGCTGTCATTTTCAAGGCCTGCAACTGAAAAAAGCATTCAAAAATGTATTCTTGTAGCTTCATAAAATTATGGTTGAACTATTGATGTCACATGGACTATTTTAATGATGTCCTTACTACCTTTCTGGGGCTTGAAAGTGGTAGTTGTGTTGCTGTCTATACAGGGTCAGAAAACTCTTGGATTCAATCAAAAATGTCTTCATTTGTGTTCCAAAGATGAACGAAGGTCTTTTAGGTTTGGAACGACATAAGGGTAGAGAATTTTCATTTTTGTGTGAATTATCCCTTTGTTTGACAACTACTGTTCTAGGAAATACCAGCAAATCGAAAGCACTGAGAGAGCAACCATCAATGTTTTTGTGGGATGCCACAAAAAAACCAACAGGAAATGTTGGTTGATGAGTCATTTATCTCCCTTAAAAGTCTGCTCTTGCCTATTAAATTCTTCCTACCGTGCTTCCTAAAACCCCCCCAGCATCAATAGCATCAATGAGTGAGAAAATGAGTGAAAAAGGTGTGATGCTGAGACCTCTCTCCCCTACAGGATGGTTGACATTTAGGCCAGAACAACAGTGACCATTGTTTCTTCTTTCAAAGTTCATGCCCATTCCTCATCCATGGTGTTCGATTACCTCCTTTCCAGGTGGTCCCCATAAAAAAGGCAATGTTAAAAGTGAAGGGCAGTGAAAAGGGGGAAGAAAACATATTGCATTTATTAAAAAGTCTATGAATAAGGTCTTCAGTGTGAGCAATCATGACGTGCAGCTGTGGTGAGCATCTGAGACGTGCTAGACACAACAGGGGACTGTATGTAGACGCTGCCCCTACCTGCTGTTTTGAGACTAGCTCACCTTATTCAAGCCCTTCCGCTTACAAAAGATAAAGCAGAGTTAACCTCACATCACTGAATCAAAGCCAAATCTGCCCTCATCAAACAAACAACCTCCTGTGTCATAAAGGGCTGGCATGGGACTCCTTTATGGTCAAATTCTTAAAGGGACAGTTCACCCAAAAATGACAATTCTATCATTTACTCATCATGGCATTCAAGACCTGTATGACCTTCTTTCCTCTGTGGAACACGGAAGAGGATATTTTGAAATTTGTTTCAACTGTTTTTATCCATTGAATTAAAGTCACTGTGGTCAAAGACACAATTTTGAGATATGAAGTCACAACTACAGAAAAAAATGCATATGTGAGACATTAAATCAGTTATGAGAAAAAGTCACAGTTGTTACGTAAAAATTAAGTTACAATTACAATAACTAACGTAGCAATTGTGAGATATAAAGATATAAAGTGTGGTCCAACCTACTGCCTAGCTATCGGTATCGGCAAAATCCACTATCGGTAAGATATAAGATTGCAATTACAAGAAATACAGTTGCATTAGTGCTACATAAAGTCCCAATATTAAATCACAATATGTAAAAATTAAAGCGATAGTTGACTCAAAAATTTAATTTCTGTCATTAATTACTCACTCTCATGTCGTTTTAAACCCGTAAGACCTCCATTCATCTTCGGAACACAAATTAAGTTATTACTGATGCATTCTGAGAGCTCTCTGACACTCCATAGAGAGCAATGTAATTAACACCATCAACATCCAGAAATGTAGCAAGGTGATCCACATGACATCAGGGTCAGCCGTCATTTTCCGAAGCTAAGGATGGTGCAGCTGACACAAAACAGCATATGTTGCTACGTTTCTGGACCTTGATAGGATTAATTACATTGCTGTCAATGGGAGGGTCAGAGAGCTCTCAGAATGCATCAAAAATATCTTAATTTGTGTTCCAAAGATGAACACAGATCTTACAGGTTTGGAACGACACGAGGGTGAGTAATTAATGACAAAATTTTCATTTTTGGGTGAACTATCCCTTTAAGTTGCAAATTCCCAATAAATAAAATTGCATTTGTGAGACATGAAGCTGAAAATATGAGAAAAAAAGTCACAATTTTAAGTGAGGGATATTTCATCAGGCTACAATATTCAGATTCTTTCAAAACTGCTTTTCCCAGCACTAAACCAATAGTTTTCAAAACGGTAAAACCTTGCTTATTTCTCAGAATGGACAAAAACAAGCTTCCATACTGTTAATCTATGAATGTGTCACCTCATTCCTTTTGTGCCTCATCCCTTTTGCCCTGCCTATTCATTGACCTTTTGCTCTTTAGACATCAATACCTCTCCCCACTTTTTAAAGGAAGAGGTTCATTAGAGTCCCAGCCACAACACCTCACAAGGCACACTCTCTTTACCAGGTACCACTCACCAAGACGAGGCTGACACTTCGATACTAATCCAGAAAAAAAGGAGGCACATAAAGGAGAAAGAGTGTAAAGAAAAACAGACAGCATACTGACCCTTTTCCTCTTGATGGAAGCTGACACGATGACTTTCTTTGATGATGACACTAATGGTTACCAACAGGCCAACATATGGCTCAAAGGGATCTCTGTGCACCTCAGTGAAATGACGACAGCTAGTCCAAAACGAGCCGTGCTGTCGTCTGTACGAGGCTTAGAGGCACACAGACGGGTTTGTGGACTTTAATCAATATTAATGTGATTTGGAGCGCGGCCAGTCACGTCAAACGGTCAGGGGTTCAGCCTTTGATTTGGATGGAGACTATCCACAAAGCATAGGAATGAAATCTGCACCACTTTGAGATTTGCATCAGTACTGTAAATAAAAACCACGCGACTGTTTACCTCTAACAGTGGGTCAACTTGCTACATAACATGAGAAGATGCTAGTGAGGGCAAAAACTACAGCACTAAATTGAAAGTATTACTACATAAATCTACGCTCCCATGGTAAGTGGCTACAGTAGGTGTTGAAGCCTGCAGCATGGAAATATGGTAAGATTAAAAGAGAAACATGAAGGCAGTGTATTAATGTACTGTCTGTAATCTGAGTGGGTTGAAACAGAAACATGTGGTGAGGCCGGTTGTACATTTTAGCACAAACAGGTGCCGGCTGATTTTAATGAAGTTAGACATACAAATACTGCAGTTCCTACAGCCTTAAACAAGACACATGCAAGCAACATGGACAACATCTTCATTTGTCTTTGCTAACCTAGAATTGACCTGCTGAAGTTTCTGGAAGGCTCACCGTAAAGCTATAAATCAGAAATGCAAAGAACAGTCTTTAATTACCACATCTAAGAATAGTTCCTGATACACATCTGAAATGAACTATGAACTCTGCAATGTAGCTTTCATTGTCTATTTTTAATGATGTCCTCAATGGTATTCCAATAACAATATAAAACTTTAATTTGACAACAGTGAAAATAAATTATACTGAATATTAAAATGCATTGTTTATAGTTTGTCAATATTTTATAACTTTTTAAATATTTAATCATTAATATTTAATTTAATTAAAATAAATTTAATAATATTTAATTAATTAAATTATACAATATATAATTATAAATTATAAAAGACAATAATTTTGTGAAATATTTTTACAATTTAATATAAATGTTTTCTATTTTAATATATTTAATTTGTAATTCTGGCTAATATTACTTAGCACAGTATCCTAAATTATTTTAATATGTTGATTTGGTGCACAAGAAACATTTTTTGGTCATTAGTGTGCTGCTTATTATTTTTGTGGATACTGGGATACAAGCTTTAGAGGATGTTTTGAAGAATTGAAAGTACAAAAGAACAGCGTTTATTTAAAACAATGAAAAAAAAGGTATGCAAATTGTCATTTTTGATTAATTTAATCTTACAGACAAGAGCATGGATTCATTTCTGTGCAGGTCTACCACATCTACTCACTCACATATAAAATGGAAAAGCTTTACCCAGACTAATCTTGAAGGAGCAATAAAATCATTTGCTTATGCAAGTTTTTTCCCCTTTTGCTCTGCTATATTTAATGACAGATAATGGAGGATTTTAGATGGAGAAGGAAAATGGACTTACGGTGAAGGCCTTCCAGGCAGAGGGGTGGGAGCCGGATCTGGAAGAAAGAGAGAGAGGGGATTTTTAACAAAATGTTAGGCACAAATTGCCCACAAAGAAGCACAAAACATGCAGCCAATATGGCTCCTTGGCATGGAATCTGCAATTCAGGGCATCATTTCAAGGGTCGTCATTCCAAACGGAGGGAACACTGTTTTACAACAGGTCAAAATTTATATGTTGTGTGTACTACTTGGAAATTGTTTCTCCTAGTTAACAAAGCCATTATTTTAAGAGAATATGAAATCATTACTGAATTTTACTGCTACTTAGATTTTCCTCCAGAGAGACTGTAATATCAACTATTTTTGTTCATAAAACAAAAGCCAATGGAGTTCAAACAGCACCATCAAAAAACACAAGGTGTGTCCAAAAACACCTTCTATATAGCACATTTGTATTTAGTATGAATGAAATTTAGACATAATATATTCTTTGGCTTTGTCATGTGACATATGGCCTAATGAGACAGTAAAGTATGCATACAAATTTGAAAATGCAACCATTTATATAGTAGGAACGTAGACATAATCAGACACAGGGACAGAGATATTTTCCAAAATATGTTCTTTTATGTCCCACAGAAGAAAGGAAGTCATAAAGGTTTGTAACAACATGAGAATGAATAAACAGTGAAAATTGTGCATTTCTGGGTGAGCTGTCTTTCCCTTTAAAGGGTTAGTTCACCCAAAAAATTTTAAGTTGCTAATAAATTTAAGGTTGAACCACTGATGTCACATGGACTATTTTAATGATGTCCTTACTATCTTTCTGGGCCTTGAACGTGATAGTTGTGTTGGCTTCAGAAAGCTCTCGGATTTCATCAAAAATATCTTAATTTGTGTTCCCGAAGATGAACGAAGGTCTTACGGGTTTTGGAACGAATAATTAATGACAGAATTTTCATTGTGGGGTGAACTATCCCTTTAAGGCTGGTTAACACAATCCAGCAAATATTGGAATTTGGTTTTCTGGCATTTGTTTTTACAAAGTCGATACTTAAAAAAAAAAACCTAATGTCTCCTGAGCTAGCAAAGGTGACCCCCTGCAATGTGTCATCGGTCACCGGATTATGAAATCAAGACATTGTTAAATTGCAAAAACACTCACCAAACTTGACAAAGAGGATTCCTGTGGTAGATACTGTGCCATAGGTGTTGGTAGCCACACACTGAAAGTAGCCGGTGTCTGTGGTGTCCAGGTTTCGGATTCTCAGTCGGGAGCCGTACGGAGTGGGCCTGTAAGAGACACGCCGCGGTTCCTGGACCACAGGGGCATCGTTTTTAAGCCAGCGAACTGTGGGTGGTGGATTCCCTGAAACGTGGCAATTCAACTCAGCTGTCTGTCCGAGGGAGGTAGTGATGTTATTCATTGGAGCATCCAGCCTTAGAAAGTGATCTGAAAGGACAAGGCAGAAAAGTTATTGAAAATGTCGATTGTAGCTAACTTACTCAAATTACCCTATGGGAATAGGGTTAAAAAAAATCCAACAGAATGAGGGTGAGCAATAATGACAGAGCTAATCCTTTAAACCGCCATTATTTGACATGTAGTATGTCAAAAGTTTTTCCGAGAGGGTTTTTTCAAGAGTGTTTGTGTGTATTTGTAACTATATACGAGCATACAATGTGCAACAAACCTCTAAGCTGCCGGTTAGGAATTCTTTACATGATATTTAGCGGTTGCCACTAGGTGGTAAATCATTAGTTTGTCTCATCGGGCTGGATATGGCCAGAGGGGACGGCAAAACCTCTTGAAGCTTCTGGAAACTTCTGTCTCCAGAAAATCTGTCTTGCCAGGCCTACAGCTAACTTTGATAAGGGGCCAGCAAAAACATGACAACCTCCAATATTTCATGAGTGGTGGGAGGGAAATAAAAGCGCTTGCAGTGAGCTCAGCAGATCTGACCCATTCTGGTCTGAGTAAGGCCATAGAGGGGAACGTTCAAATCTATGGGAACGTTACACAGACCGTGTTGAAACACTTTGTGGTGAAGGACCTCAACCAGAATTAGGGTAAGAGTGGATATATAATGGTATGTGTGTGCTTGTGAAAACAATGTAATCTTATCAGTTTTAGTAACGTGTTGTTTTAGCACAAATACATTTTTGTACATTTGAATAGATGCTGAAGTCCAAAATTAAAACCCAACATCCAAATACTGTGATAAAACACACAGATATAAACCAGATGTAACATTAATGTTACATCATAAAACTGACAATGTTACACATATATTGTACTTCTCCAGGTTGTATATACTAAAGTAATACATAAAATTGTTTAAGTAGATGCTGTCAATATATTATTGTACATTTCAGTGCATGTCCACCCATACAAAAATGTTCAAATAAAAAGTGTACACTTAGTGTACAAATGCCTATGAATACTAATGAGATCATTTTGGCAAAAAACAGACAGTCAAAGTTGTTCCATACAAATAATTTTAACCTCTGTAGAGTTCCCTGGGACTTCCTGTGGAGTCATATGATAGGTTTGGCAGACATGCTCTGACAGGCTCTTGATGGCATCCTGACAAGCTCTACTGGTGCAGCCAAGAAGTAAAGAGTGAAAGTAAACTTTTCCTCTCACTCAGCACGGATTTACTATGAGCATATCAAACATACAGTCCAACACTCTGTCAATACTTGCTCATGATTAAAAGAGTCTAATAGACTAGGGCATTGTGCAGTGACTAATTACTATTACAAACTAAATAAATGACAAAAAAAAATTATATATATATAATTTTTCTTTTGTCATTTATTTAGTTTGTAATAGTAATTAGCCACTACATTCATATATTCAGTTATGCCATTCATATGTTTCAGGAACAAAACAAGGAAATACAAACTTTTGATTGACATGTTATGCCACATTACTTCACTGAAGTCTGAATTTATAGTAGTTGGAATAGTTCTCTTTCCCTCTCTCTTCAAATTCAGTGGCATCTTCTCACAGGAGGTCAGACTCTGGTGTAGTGAATGGAATGTGACTTTGACGAGAAAATTAATAAAAGTATACTGAGAGGGAGCCATGAGTGTGGCCCCCCAGGGTTACAGGCAGGGTAAGCAGCCGCAGGGCCCACAGCTGTGCAGGTACATCCACAATATTAGTCCTGCTGTGGTAGGGGTTGAATTCCTCTGACTACCATTCACCTTTCAGAAACCCTAGCGCTGTCTGAACAACACCTGACAGCAGTGCTCTGCAAACTGCATCTAGGGTTACCAGGAATCTGATGGCAGATTTGAGCAGGATTTTGTTGACCACAACATTAACAGGAATATGAGGATCGGACCTGGGAAATAAAATTAAACTGACCCATTCACTTTACATATATATATATATATACACACATACAGCATATATGAAGACACACACACACACACACACACACATATATATATGAACAGATACAAAAGCCTCCAAGTGCCATCTGAAATTTTCTTATTATGTTCATGTCATTTCACTTTAACGGCAATGAACTGCCAATGAAAATAACCTATTCATTGCCATTAAAGTGAAATTACTACACGACACATACAAGTCTGAAAAAAAGCTCATTTTAGAAGAAAATTTCAGATGCCACTTAGAGACTTTTGCATCTGAACTCTTTTTATATATATATATACTGTACATAAACTTATATTTATACCGTATATACTTTTTTCTGCTTTTGAAAATGATCATGTTTATTAAATGTTAACTGTAAATTATTAACAAATTTTGTTAAATTGACAATCATATTTTTACAGCAAATTTGTTTTTTTATTAACAATATAATAATAATAATAATATATAATAATTATAAATAAAAAAACAAGAATAGTAGGTTAATAATTTTGAAATGATTTGTAATAATTCCATTTTCTAATGATTTAATTTTGCAATATTATGTACAACAATAATAATACAAAAAGACATTTGTTAATTATGCACACAACCTCTTGTCTTTATAATATTAAGAGCTACTGTATTATTTTTTTCCACACAAAATAACTTTGACAACATCTGCATTAGAAAGTGCTGCAAAGGCAAGTCACTGCAAATCCAGACCATAAAATACATTAATCATGCAGATTTTTGGGGCCTCAGTCATTTCTTATGGTCTCCATTGCAAAATATGAAACCACAGTGAGATACCTGAGCTCTGGGTGACAAGTGACTAATATACACACCATCCAACCATTCCTCCACTCCCTTTTATCCTTAATCTTGTCCATTCACACCTCCTCCCTTTTCTTTTCCCTCCTCTCTTTCTACCGCCCTCTTGCTCTCGTTCCAGACATGTCTGGTCTGAGGACAGCTGGAAGAAAAGATACCGTCCTTCCCCTAGCGGATCTCTTCTTTATCCCTCCATCTTAATTTCCTCCATCCAAACATCAGCTCTCTTACAACAATATACAAATACGGCTCTCCAAAAAATGGAACCGAATGAAGAATCCAACCACAGGGGGATCAGTTCCGACCCATAATGCATCTGACTGACAAGCCTAATCTTCTGGACACTTCCACTTCCTTGTAATGATGTAAGGATGCGGTGACTGGTTAGGAACTTCAGCCAGAAGGAACAAGCTGCACACAAACCCACACATACATGTAATTCAGTTGTTTATTTATCAAAGTTCGGCAGATGATTTGAAGGAGTAATTTGACCATCTAAAGTTAGCAGGATCGAGACAATGGCATCTTTTGTTGGCGGTGTGGATGTGTGTGGACAGTAGGCTCTTTGTTTACTGTGCTGATAGTTATTGGATGGGAGTGTGAGGGAAATGGATGTCCGAGTCTATCATACCATTTCTGCTACATCAGTTTCAAAGAAGCCACTGAGATTAAGAAGGCATGCACATCTTTCTTGGATGCTGAATCTACAAGTAAATGCAACAAAATGTACAATTTTATATCACTTAAAATGTACTTATTCAAAGTGTTAGAGAACTAGATAGATTTTCAGAAAAGACTGACCACATGATACTAGAGCATTATGGGTAGTTGCCAAGGTTTCTGTGTGGTGTTTATCATGTTGTTCTGCAATTGCTGATATTTTTACCTTTCATAAAAACGCATGTCATAAAAACTATGACTTCTAATTTAACACTGTAAAACATAAATATCAGTCTGAAGAATCAATTTTTTTTTTGTAGAAGTTTGTTGAACCTTTAGACAAAATCTAAAATAAATTCTAAGAAAATGCTTGTATGTGTTTTGAAATAAAAAAGTTTACTTTATAAAATCTTTTAGATTTCACAAAAATAAATAAGGTACCTCAACCTAAAGGTGGCATTTTTAGATTTAAACTAGCAGTTTTGAATAATTTGATAATTTATTGGTCTTATTTATGTATTAAATTTATCTATTAAATATGATACAGTAGGCTTAAAATGTAAAATAATCAAAAATTATTTCAGTGCTAATTGTGTGAAAATCCCTCTGTACTTCTAATAAAAGACAAAAACAAAGTCACGAGCAGCATGCTAAAATATTACACATAGTATATTTGATGAAAACTATGAAAAATCAAGGTAAATATACCTAGAATATATATTTTTAAATGTTAGTCTTTCCAGAAATTTTCTTAAAAAAATAGTACAACATCCAAATGAAAGACAAATGTTATTAAAAGTTGCAAAAAGCATAAAAATATGATTATATTGAGTTCATTTGAGATACATAAAATGATATATTTTACCTCAAGCATTTGTAATTTTTTAAAAAATATATAATTGGAGATGATATAAAAATGATAATGTCTGACAGAATTTTTTTTTTTTAAAAACATGAGAAAAATTATGAAATTCTCATTTGGTACATGCATATAAACCAAATTGCTACTAGACAAATCAAATAAACTAGTGAGAGTGTGAAGTAAGTTTAAAAAGAGTTTACTTCAGTTAATATACTGTTGAAGAAACAACCATATACAAAAAAGATATGCATCTAGCAGACAGGAATTACTCTAAGATCTTTTGTTTCTTTAGACCTTTCCTGTTTTCTGACCTAAAGCATAAGTCAACTGCTGGTCAAAAGGAAAAGCCTCAAAGTCAGAAGAAAGTTCTTGTGTTGACAGCTGTATTCAAAACCTGGCAACAAATCTGACTGAGTTTTAAATATTAATCCCAAAGCAATTAGGACAATTTGGAGAAATCACATAGCGTACATAATGACTCCAATTCTCTTATTAGTTTAATTACTACTGAGTTTTATTCAAGACAGGAAAAACATTTAAATGAAACGACAAATAAAAGAATGACAGAAAAGGGGCTTAGAATGGAAAGAATGGAACAGAGTGCTTATATTATGTATGTGTAGGTATTTGTGCATGTGCATTCATGAGAGAGAAATTAAATGGCGGCACTGTGAAATCTTATGAAAAATACAATCTTGCTTGAATTCTCACTGACTTTTGTTTCAACTTGCATCTAAAATGATAGCACAGACACAACAGATCTAGGTTTACCATGACCACGGAAACCCCCCAAATTACTGCACACTGTCCCAGACCGAGGAAGTGGGATGACTTAAGACACATAACAAGCCTTATTCAAAATGCTGCCATCCTAGAGCTCACATGTTCCTGCTAGAAATGCTGTCTACTTTGGCAATCAAAACTAACATTCATCTCCAGACAAAACATCCAGCAATCGCTGCCGATCTGTCACATTACTGTAGTCCTAATGGTGTCCCTGAGTGGCCTAGCTGAGCCGGGCTAAAACTCACCTCTTTCAGCTCCACTGGACATGTTCCAACTGGAGGCAGCCACCACGTTTGGGTCTGAAGGAATCTCTGCCCCTGTAGATGCAAAGCCAGAACATATTTCAGAATGTGGTGTTACCATGGTAGCTTAAATTGTGCAAATGTACTAATAAGGTTAACTAACAAAACATTATGGATAGTAATCTGATCTAACATTTTTTAAAATACGTTTTCAGTTCAGTATTCTGGTCTTAATTCACTTTTGTGAGAACTTTGATTAAACATACAGCAAGAATGTGAAATTAAAGAGACGGTCATGTTGCTATTAGCGCTCTGTGTGTGTTCAGGAGCGTGCAGGTAAAACTGCCTCTAATATATGAAGATTACAGACTTGTTACTGTACAAAGGACATTTTATTATAGTGTAGCAGCACAATATGGGCAAGTGTTGACAGGTACAGAGTTAGCGATGCTCGTCTTACAATGGCCCCCTTTGAGTCAGACCAGGGATATTTTCATCATTTTACAACAGAACACAATAAACAATGGACTGGGACTGTAATGGAGTCTGAAAAGAGGTGCAAGGTGCTCCAGGAATGTACGGAATTAGTTCAGTTCTCTTTCTTTTTTATGTATGCTTAATCAGAGATGGTATAAAATGGAGAGATGAAAAATAAATTAATGACTGAAAAATGAATGGGAGAAATCCTAACACTAAACATGGTGGTTGTATGTGAAGACATTTCCAATCAGCTTAGTGGTATAAAGACCCGATTTAGTCCTTACTTTAGAACGTAGTCCGATCTAGTCTAGTCTACAGATTTATGTGATAAATCCTACTCCCGAGGCTCCAACCAGCTCCAACATACTTGCTTGGAACTTTCTACTGAATTATTACTGATTATCTTGATCAGCTGGTTCAGGTCTGTATAATTAGGGTTGGACTTAAACTGCACAGAGGACTTTCAGGAACAGGTTTGAACAGCCCTGATCTAGTTAATATGGGTTTACATACATGACTACACTTATGAAAAAGTAAAATTGAGCATACTTTTAAAAACATTACTTATTACAGATAATAATAAACTTTATAAGAATACACTTCAGTGTGAACAAAACCATTTTGCACATTTAATTGTATGCTAATTTTGCAATTAAAGAAAAATGTATTACAGTTTAAATTTATATTTAATGCAATTAGCTGAACTTAAGAGTGCTTTTTTGATCCACCTAAGTAGGACTTAAGTACATGTTTACATGAAATTACATAATTACTTATATTGT
>SCHK01443670.1:0-14545 GCA_004124795.1 Poropuntius huangchuchieni
TTGAGTGAACTATCCCTTTAACTTTAGCATAATCGGTCATGCTAGCTTAACAAATTTGAACTTTGATGATTTTAAAACCCACTTCAGGTTTTACATCATAACAATTAAAATGCCTTCCATTAACAAATAATAAATCGAACAAAAAGCAAGTGGTGGCTTTGTAATGCGAAGCTAAATATGCTCAGCTAAGTTAGTTTTATTCTCAAAATACAGCAATCCTCTTTTCCGCTGGTGAACTGACTTTTGTTTGGGTCAGAGAATAGTCTGCTGGAAGGAATCTGGCAGAGTCTGAACTGACTTTTCTAGTCTGCTGATCCAGTCCAAGTGTAATTAAATAAGCCTTGTTGTGTCATCCCACGCAATTAAATGTGAACTGGGATTTGGAGAGTTTTTAGACTGCAACACAGACACATTGCAAAAAAATCAACCTACTTTCTCAATATTTCTCAGCACTTCAGCAGAGTGAAGTGACCAGAAGTATCAACTATCAAAGCATGTCTGCATGTGCTCTGTTACTCATATATGCTAAATGGCAATGGTGGGCACAGATCTATATATCTTAACACAAGAAATAAGTCCATTTAGATGTGCATAATTTGAAATGATAATGTGTGTATGTGAGTCAGTCATATACTGGTTCATTAGTGAAAAACGAATGTGGGTGGACAGTTCAGAGAGAACAGAGCCCACTAATCTTTAGCGCCCAAACTGCACACGTTATGCAATATCTCTTAGTGCTGTAGTGCCACACAGGAGTAACCAAGGAAACAGAGCTGTGGTTGGAGTAGAGCTGACACACTCTGAGGTTTGAGCTGAAGATATTAGGGCTTTAGAGGAACATTGTCTGGGTTTGTGTGTGTACAATCTGCAGGAGCTCATAAGCAAGCCTTCTCAGAGACAGGTAACACATATATTATTGTTTGCTTGTCAGTTCACACTGTATGTACTGCTACACATCCACTCTAAGATGTACACAAAAGCCACATAACATCATATTTGTACCAATAGTTTTAACTCGTTGAAGTTCTTCAATTAAAAAAACCCCATCAACTCAGAATGTTCACTGAAAAACCAAATCAACCCAGGGCTAGGCTTCAGCAACAGGAAAACAAAACTTTAGTACTAGTTGTTTAATTTCAACTGAAATGCACTGGTATAAAAACCTTATTTTTATATTGAAAAAAAAAATAATAATAATAATATACACACACACACACACACACACATTTATATAAATAATGTTTAAAAAATGGAATTTTGTATATTTATGGATTGAGAAAATAAAGTGGCTGAGGCATTAAAAAAATAAAGTGTCTGTCAACTTAAGGAGTGTTACAACCTGTGTAGACATAGTATCACAGCTCTGTTGTTTAATAAAACAAAACTTCTCAGAGGAAGTGAAACAAATACATTCCCGCACAAGGAGAACCAAAAGGTCAACACCATGCAAAAACTCTCTGCACCTTCTCTTTTTTTCTTGAGGCATATGTCTTTTTTATTTATTTCTTCTTACACCATGAGGAGAAGTGTTCACCCCTCTGCTGAAGGCATTTTAACTAGCTCCAGACACAAAACAGCTCCAAACTCTTAAAAAGTCTTCTTACACTGTGCTTAATTCTGGGTTATAGGTTACCCAGGGGTAATGAAACCCTGACCTGGTGCAGGGTTTGCATGGCTTTTGCAGTATTAACCCTGCATTGCAGTGTATAATTATGTTAGGGCTATGCTTAGCAAACGACACCCAATTATGTGCCTCATATTAACATGCTTTGGACAGTCAGTCAAAGAAACACCACGCATATAAACAGCTGATTCAGCATTTGAGGGGAAAAATGTCAGATTGTGATGGATACATGAATTAGAGCAACAACAACAACAAAAATTAAATTGCTACAAAATATTTGTTAAAAAATGCTTTTTCCACAGAAATATTAAGAAGCCTAAATGTTTTAGCATTGATAATAATAATAATAATATTAACAATATTAATAATAATAATAACAATCATGTGACACTTAAGACTGGAGTAATGACTGCTTTGCCATCAGAGAAATTAATTACAATTTAAAATATATATTCAAATAGAAAACATTACTTAAACATTATTTTAAATTACAGAAATATTTAATAATATTACTGTAGCTATCTCTCCATCCACCTATTTTTATGCACATTTTGGGATATCGCCAAAAACAAAACAAAAAAAACAAACAAAAAAAACCCCTGGATGAAAACGCCAAGATGCTCATAAATGCTAAAAAATGTGCATAAAAAAAAAAACAAAAAAAACAAAACCTTTTTTTAATCATTTCTTATCCAGTAGAAAACGTGCATAAACTATGATGGAAACACTTTTACAGAATAAATTCCTTAAGGCATCAAAAAAGACTTCGCAACGGGACAGCATAACTGGACCAACCAACGGAATGATCTGAAATGCTAGTTTTGTCATTTTAAAATGCAAAGTCTCATCAAAGTGCTTTGTTATAATTAACTTCCAAAACTGCGTTCCCAAACAGAAGGCTCCAAAAATAAGATAACATGACAATATTTGGTCTGTGCTCTGAAGCTTGTAATTTATTGTATACAAAAATTATTATGTACCTTCTCCTACTGCAGCAAATGTAATCTTTCTTTTTGATATTTAGCGCAAATTAATCAAGAAATGACAATTTTGTTTTCTTCAACTCACTGGATGGAAACTGTGCTTTAATCGCAAAGGTTTTATGCAATTTCCAATTTGTTGCATAAGTTTAATTCGTAACTTTGAAAGGAAACGGCTTCTGGTTAACATATTTTGATCAAATAAATGCAGCCTTGGTAAACACTGAAAAAGCAAGGACGGGACCCTTTTTTTCTATAAATTGTCTATGGCTGTCATAAAGACCTATTTCAGTGATCTCTGAAATCAGTATCTTATCAGGTCAGATAACATTGACATTTTATGCTTGGCATTCCAAAAAAAACCCTCACAGAACCTTCACGACACCACGTCATTTCTCTTTGACTTGTCATGAAAGGCATTTGACATGTCAGTGGAATGTAATTTTGCCCTTTCCAGAGGATTTAAAGACACAAAGCACACATTGTGTCAGGAGACACCGGAGGCAAATGTGTACGACCAAGTCTGAAGTAGCCATTACTCCTCTTGAGTCCTCAAAATCCAGACACAACACAAGCTTGCATTTGTAATTCAATCAAAACGGTGTAACCAATCAGAAAATCAGCATTGTCCGATTAATTGGCCATCTCCCATGAGCATGAAGGACTTCTTCTCTTTGTGTCACGCATTCAGTCAATCAGAACTCGTTTGGGGAAGCGTTGCTAATGGAAGAAGCCCTACAGATGACCGAGCCTAACTGATAGCTACGCCTGGAAAGAACCGGAGAAATGGGTGGTTCCCATAGCAACCCAGGGGAGGAGACTTGAAGTCTGCTGTAGGCCTTATCTTTCAAATGCCCTAACGTAGACAGAAACTGACATTCACCTGGTTTCGACGAGTACTGCTCACTGTCAAAACTTGAGTGTTGAAAGCACATTCTGTAGCTAACTGGGGACACAGTAGCTCAACCCCCTCCATAAAAGAACAATTATGACGAAAATAAGAAAGCTTTTAGGAATGTGATTAGCCAGCATTAACTACTCTGGACTCGCTTCAAGGAGCAATATGAAAGAACTGTGACAAAGTATCTATTGCCATTTTAAATAGGGTCAAATACTTTGTCTAAAGTAAAAACAAAGAATAAAAAGATGCAAGCAAAACGAACAACAAGGCAATGACAAAGGCTTACAAGATATGAAGTAAAGCACTTGATAGCCAGCACAGGGAGTCTGAATTCCTTCCACGACATCACTTCGCCAGTAGCTTAGCAACAGCATTAACAGTGCTGGCGCTTTGAGATCTGTGAGAAGAATTCATAACATGTTCACACAAATTTATTGCTGAATATTAACAAATGTGCCTGAGGAAATGCTGTTTCACAGCTCTTGGTCAAGGCACCTTTTAACTACCAAGATGCAGCAGTAGTTTGCTATTAAGAATCATGATTCAGGAGGGGAATTCCCATTATTCGTATTCATATGCTAACACCTGACATTAAATAGCCCCATCATGGCTGATGCGCGCAATCATTATAGTGACTGCATCATAAAACCAGGCCCTGATGAATGAAGAAGTGTTGGCTGTGCAAATGAGGTCGATTAATCGACTATGGTTCACTGTAGAAACACTTCCTGGACTCTGCAAGGGGTCCTTGTGTGTACGACAACACCGTGGGACATTAACTCTTGCAATAAAACAGCATTTAATGGTGAAACATAATTATATCCACAGTGGCAACAACTCTAGCAGGTGGTTAAAATATAAGAAAGGCATGATGAATGGTTGTCATGCTCATTATGATATAAGAACTGTTAAATTAGGACATGTAAACATTGTGTAAGAAAAAACACTCATGCCTCACAGGATTAAATGAATAAAATTCAAATGTTATTAGGCCAAATATTATAATCTCACAGTCCACGCAAGTCAGCTGTCAAAGGAGTGGCACAAAAAGTAGCCAGGTTACTATGTACACATATTTAATTGTGTATAAACACTTGCCAACACAGGCCACCAGCTGCATGACGCATTAACTCTCCTCTGTATCCAAGCTCACAGCATTCTCCTGTTGACCAGGTTTCTGTTAATCACAGGAAACAAGAACCAGACACAAGCAAGAAGGTCTATAATGCCTGGAGAAATCATTCATTTGTGGTAGTTGCTCAGCTGGCACAGGAAGCAAATTTGTAAATGCTAGAAATGCCATAGGACTTTTCACTCTGAAGCCACAAATGAGGAAAATGATGGCTGACAAAGTTGATTGGTTAATGGTACTGGAAAAATGACAGTTAGCATAGTTACAAATTTGTTTACTAGTGACTATCACAAGCTGTGATGTGAAAGTCTATTTTAACATTTTTAGAAAATTAGGCAAAAATTCTCTCACAAGCAAAATGTAGACTAGGGTTGTGCCAACAGACGATAGTATCATGTATCGACAGTAGTCAGAGACATCGCCTGTGGCTGATGTCTTTGGTGGTGTCAAGATGATGGTTTATGTTATGTTGGCCATAGTGTTCACATGCTCAACAGATATGACTTTGATTTGACAGCGCTCAAATGTTATCGGGAAATTCAAGTTGTTAAAATTGCAGTACCGATTGGTACTGAAGTTGGTACTTTTGACAACACATCAGAGGGGTTCAGACAAGTCATTACTGAAACATCTGAGTTTTGTTGTGCTCCCTGACTGAATTCTGCTCTCTTGTGAATTCTCTCATCATAAAGTGCAGAAGTACATTCAATGTAAAAAGATAGCTTCAGCATTAACTCACACTAGACTGAAGCCAGTGATGTTGTTCTTTAATAATATAATGCTCTGTCCTCGTTTTCTGTAGCTGCTGATTGAAAAACTGAGGAAATGTAAGCATTATAATTAGTAACTTACAATGTTTTTATTAAATTGTGATCATGTTAAATACAAATTCAGTCATATTAAAAATATTTTATGATATGACACTACTTGACTAAAAAGATAGAATGTATAATTAATAGATTACAATAATATTAGGCTGCTTTTAGGAGCTGGTTCACTCTCTGGCTATTAAACTAGGCTATGTAAGAAGATAATTAAATAAATTAGCACAATGATATTGATAATGAATTAGCACAATCTTGTATTGGCGATCTCACAGGCTGACAGTATGACTTTGGAGCATATCGCCCAACACTAATGTCTACTGCAATATAATTTACAGATGCAATGGTATTATATCCCCTTTGTATATTGAATATTTTGGTCAATAACTGATGAATTAACTGATAAAATTCTTAGTATTTTTCTAATTTACAAATAATGACTAAAAATCGACCATCGACAAGGAAATATTTATTTTGAAAAACACTAGAACAAGGCTAAGATGAAGGAAAAGGTAATCTATGTAATGTAAATATATGATAAGCAAGCTTGCATACTTAAAGGGGTCATATAATATAACGCCCATTTTCCACAAGTTGATATGATTATTTAGGGTCTTAATAAAAAGTCTGTAACATAGTTTTTTTTTAAATTTCTCAATGGTAGTGTAAAAAACACCTTTTTTTACCCTGTCAAAAACAGCTCTTTTCAAATCACGCTGTTTTCTGGAGTTCCCCTTTAAATCTTCACGAGCTCTGCTGGCCCCGCCCCCTCTCTTCTGAGTTGCTCTCTGAGACTCTGTTTACATTAGCCGCATTCATAGTGAAACTAGCTAATTAGCACATTATTAGGAAAGGTGATTTGCAAAGATTCATTAAAAGACATTATACTCACTTCTTCTGTAGGTGAAGCTGGATCATGAATGATTCGCGTGAACATAAATGCATTTAGGTAGATAGCGCGCATTCCCTTCAGAACCAAACATAAGTTAATCCTCTGCGTCTTCAGCCGCTCAGATGTTGGAAGTAAATGACTACTGCTATGTTCATTATTACATCCAATAACAAAACACCTCAATCGCTTAGGAGTCATGCTTGTCTGCATCATCTGCATCTGATCCATCATCACCCTACTCATCTGATCAGGGCTCACTCAGAGCAGGTCTGAGGTAAGACACCAGTCCAGTCTGTGTGAAATGCTGCTGTTAATCAAACTATAGTGGGAGGGGCTTCCGATTGTGTGACGTCACACGGCTAAACAGCTCGATTTGAGAAAGGGGAAAACATTTAACGAGATTACAAAAAAAACACTGGGTGGATTTTTATCATTATAGGGTGGTTGTGTACACACACACACTGCCAACACACATTTCAGTTTAAACAACTTGTAAAAGTACATGTATCATTATATGACCCCTTTAAGAATCCATAAAAATGTAAATGCAAAAGAAAAAAAAAGAAAAAAAATCGGCCTGTAACTGTCAAGCATGGTATCGATTTATTGTGCATCCTTTTTTCTTTTCTTTTTTTTTTGCAAGAAACATATAAATTGCATTTTGGCAGAATGCACAGCTGCATTTGAATGGCCATCAGTTGAGAAAGAAAATGCCCACAGAATGCCTGGATTGTTCTAACTAGCCAATCCTTGAAGACTTGACATGCCCAATTCTTCTGTTTTTTAGTTTAAAAATGTTATTTACCTCAACAGCAGAAGTAAGGGAGAAAAATTTAAATAAAATGTGCCATGTTTTTTGTCAATGACTAACAATGGCTCTTTATTGGTACTGATTAACATGCTGTGGTCAGATGTGGCCAGTTTAACCTTTGTACTATCCAGGAAGCCCAGTTAAGATGCTGGGGGGAGAATATATTTCGTATCCTCAAAAGCTGCATTCACCGTGCAAAAACAGAAAATGACAGACAGAGGGAAAAAACTCGAGTGAAAAAACTTTCACTCTTGTCTTACACATGCTTCACTGGTCAAGGCTAATACTTCACAGCAGGATTGTTTTACAGTGTACCATGACCCTCCCGGCACGTTCACTCACAAATGCTCTTGATCTCATACACATTCTCACACTCTCACCCCCACAGATCTCATTAGGCTTCACAAGAGACACCCAAACTTCACCCACTGAACACACAGACGGATGAGTAGCTACATTTACGCACTAGAGCACTCAGAATGATGCTATGTGTGCTTAGCCACTCATTCCAGCAGATATCTTCAGCATAATATTTAGGTTTACAGTGAAATCCAAAGTGAAATGGTAAAAATGAAGAAATACCAGACCTATAAGATGTCTCAGATTGTTCTATATTATTAATTATTATTTTTAAATAAAATAAATACATTAGCTTATATATATATATAAATATATATATTAAAATATAATGGTACATACAGGTAACATCTGGCATGTACTAATCACCACGGTCCCACTATCCCACACTGGTCAAACCTCAGCACCAGCACCAGCACCCTCTGACACATCTCATTGGGGCACAAATATAGGTCAACAACAAACAACTTGCATATTTTGCATATCATTACATGGGGGTAGGGAAATTGTTAAAGTGGTGCTCCTAAAAATTGCTTGGGATTTCAGCTTTTTCGAGGAGTCTCATTAGCATCAGGGTCCGGGTAATAAGTTCTCTGGAGCACACTCTTCAAAACTACACCGTCAGAAGCACTGCCTCTTGAAGTGATAGCGAGATCCAGCAAAAAGCTGCTCCTCCCCTTTCACACACACAGCCAGAGCAAACAGACACAAAGGGGAACCAATTAGTGGCAGGACAGACCGGGAGCAGCCAAGCTTATAGTCAGTCGAAGAGACTTAATGCAATAGAGGAACATAGATATCAGTGAACTGAAAAATGAGACGAGCCCCTTATTGGTTGGGAATTCATCTTGTCTTTTAGCATTAGTGCTATAGCTGATGCTCTTCTTCTGAGAGTGGGCTAAAAATGATCCATACTGCTTGAAACAGACAGACAAGCAGACTCCTGTTCAAAATTTGTTCAGTGATGTTTCATGTACTTTAAATATTGTAAAGCACCTCCAGTTTTAAGTGAGTGTGGAACCTAAGTGTTAATATATTTAATAAGCTTTATTTCAATTATTAAGCTTTATTTATTCAATTAACAATCATTTTTAATAGTTTTAGTTAACAATAATAACCCTAATGTGGAGGAATTTGGGAAACACATCTGAAATTTTAGTTCAGTGGCACTATTGGAGTAAAAACAACACACTTCACCTTTTAGTTACGGCAGCTCATAGTGTTAATCCATGAAAAGCAATGCCAGCCAAGTCCCCCCGCTTCAAATTTAGCCAACAGACCACTTGCTCCTCCTACTCTGAGGAGGACCACCCGGAGCAGTTCCCATCAGAATAAGGAATCCTCCTTACTTAAGAGCGTCCATGGGCTGGAGCCTCATAAGCCCCATGAAGAGAGCCTGTGTGTTTAACCTTACAGCCCAAGTAGCACGCAAGGCCCGTCTGATGCAGGGTTATTTAACGCTTCAGTGCTGGGGGGAACGCGTAACCATTCTGATGAGGCATCAAAGCTAAGCACTGAATACTGGTGAGGAGGGTAAAGAAATTAATGGCTGAATTGAGAACGGCGAATAGTGTTGATTCAGAGGTTTTGTTCTGTGGGGGAGGGAAGGGGGTACTTAAAATGTGCTGGTGGCCTTCACTGATTGGTGGTCCCATTGTTTTATTTCTCTTTTTTTGTACACAGAGTCGTAGTTTCCTTCAACAAGCTTCAATTCATTCATTGCTTAATGTCAATAGTGGGATTGATTACTCATGATAGTCATATAGTCGTCATGGTGAGACCATAATATTCAAATATCTTGTCTTCAATACCATTCAAATAATTTTGAATATGTAAAATGCCATATTACACGTGAATAAAAATGAGAGCTTAAACACAAAATACTCATCACAATTATTTAAAGCGTGTCTTCAATTAAACATTCAAATTACAATGATTACCAATAAATAAAGGAACGGATCATGCATATTTAAATAGTTAAAACACGTAGCTGTCAATTAAAACCTGTCCAGACTTAAACATGAAATCAATACTTATGAATATGCAAATTAACAGTATTTTACAAAACCCAATCTCGATGCAATAATCCCTAAGTGAAAAATAACACTGCTTCCTACCTTCTCTATAGCAAAAGCAATTTTAATTCAGCAATAACTGGAGTAAGCTAGTCAGCTTTGCAGTCATTGAGTCAATTATGTAATCAGAACGACCGAAAGATGCTGTCATTCCTCAGGAGCCAATGACAAGAACATCTTCAACAAGTCCCCTCAGTACGCTTTTGCATTATGCAATCAATTTTACTGAGTGTGAGTGATGCATCGGCATCCTAAAGACTGTTACGTGAGCACTAACGCATAAAATATTTTTCTTAAATACAAAAGAGCCCGATTTCCCACAACCCACACAAGCAGCAGACTCATCCCTATCTGCGTGGTGATTTATCGCCTACACATACAGCAGTCAATGGGAATCCAAGAAACTGCATTCTCATGAAAACCAGTTCAAAAGAACATCTATCTCCTGACCACCAATGATGAAATGTTACATTTAATATTACACAGCTGATATTTCCAGAGTCAAAGGACCTCCACAAACTCACTGTGTTAATGCAATGTGTAAAGGGGTAGTCACGCTAAATTTTGAGCGTGTAAAAATTTCTGCAGACAGCCACGCACTGCAACCGTGACATGATGTCACAAAGTGGATTTTTTTTTTTTAAACATGAGCTCAACATATAAATGTACTCTAATCATGAACTCAACATATAAATAATAATGAATCCAAAATGTTAAAATATACAATTCGCTTAACTTTTCACAAACATATAAACAGAAGTGAACGAAACGAAAAGTATAGCAAGACCGCACAAACTGAGTTGTTATACCCTGCAAATTTAAATCAATTCTGCTGACTGGATGTCTTTAACAGCCAAATTATAGAATAAAAATTTAATTGTCGTGGCATCTCAGCATAGCAGACTAACCCAATTTATCATGATCAGCCTGTCAAGTGGGACTCCCAAAAGAGAAATCTACACAGCAGACCTTCACAGCCATCTGAACCCCATTAATCAATAAATGTCATTGAAGATCATTACAACTAGGAATGCATGGACATCTGTCTAGAGCGAAACCAGTGATATTCCAGACTGAAGGAGGGTTTGGGACACCCAATAACGAGTTGAGACCACCCTGGCAACAACCCCTCCCTTTCTTTCATGTTTTCCAGTACTGTGGAGGTACCACGGTACAGTGATTGTGACATTAAAGATATATACCACAGTACTGAATGGTACCTGCAGGGCAGCTTAAGCTACATCAAAGAATACCATAGTATTGCCATGCCATGACAACCAAAAGTAATACCATGGTTCTTCTAGGTACTTTTTTTTTAGCAGTACAGCTCACCTCGAGAGACACATGCACCACATTATATCTTAAAGCCGAGTTATGCATGCAGATTGAACAACATTAGATGGTGTACTCAATGCTTCACTCTTCAAAAAACCTTTTAACATCCATGGAACATTTACATTACATAAACCGTTCTTTGTAGAAAAAGTCAGTTTATTAAAATATTATTTTAAGAACATTGTTCAGTGAAAGGTACTTTTTGGATTCCAAAATGGTCCCTCTATGGCATCACTCCTTTCTGAACCATTATTTTGAATTAGTTAATCACAATAATATAGCTATTTAAGAAATACTTAATGTAAATTCAGGTAAATTGGGAGACTTTCTGCCATTCAGTTGACTGGAAAAAAACGTCAAATTAACATGAAATCGCCCATATGTATAGAATTCATCCAAAACAACTAACTGGAGAAATAAATTTCACCTCACGCCCAAAATCTGGTGAAACCCATCACCTACCTCCCGAGCTCGTCTCCAATCTCGTAATAATCCTCCACATTCTCCTGGTTGAACACGGTCATGGTGCTCCTGGGCGCTTCCAGCTCTCCGGGATTCCCAAATCAGCAGCCCATCTCTGTCAACCTAATGACAGTTTGCGGCGAACCCCTCTCATATTCGCTCTGCGGAGAGAGAGAGACGCGTGAGAGCAACGCGCGTGTCGTGCGTAAAAACGCTCAGTGTCTTCACGACTCGCATAAAATCCTCTTTTGAGACCCTGAGCACACTCACTGCATGTCAGCCAATGTTTGTGTACGCTCAGGCTGCTTTAACCTGGTGGGTAGAAACTAGTCAAGCCCACACGGGAGAAGGTAACAGTGGATTTGTTAAGGCGTCTACGGCGCTTGGCGTTGCCAAGTGAACAGCGCTGCTTGATGTGTGTGCGTGAGAGAAACTGCTCGTGATCATACGTAACCCCTGTGTTCACTCACCAGGGCAAGATAACCGACTCACACTGAGAAGTTGGCGGTTGACAACTCATGTTAGGTGCCAGTGTTTCATTAAACCTACGCCCTCCCTTGTAGCTTTCATATCGTTAGAGAAACCTGGCGTATTCCTTCTTTACTCACACGGTCTAACAGAGTGTAGCATGCTCTGACCGGTAACATGCTTATTACTTCGATAAAAGCGAATAAAAGTAGCATACCTTTATATTTCCATCGTTGTCAATGTCCAGGCGGCAGGTACGATCCAGTGTGAAGCGATAAAACAGCATACCCTTCACACGAGACATGGAAGTGTTGTGTTGCAGGAAATGGGAGGATTGTAACAATGTAGATGGTGCGGGGCTCTGGGTAATGAGACCGCCAGAGGTTCACCTGAGGGGGGCGCTGTGGAGAAACGCTCATTATAAACAGAAATATAGTCTAGACATTTTGATCAATATTCTTCAATGTGTTAAATGTTACTAAGACCGTAATCTATCTATCTATCTATCTATCTATCTATCTATCTATCTATCTATCTATCTATCTAGATCTGTCTGTCTGTCTGTCTGTCTGTCTGTCTGTCCATTGATCTGTCTGTCGGTAAATCTTAACGTTTTCCGCATAAACGCTTAACATTTCTCTAAAAATTTAGCCTATATATGTGTACTTGATAATGTTTCCTGTAGCCCAGCATTTATTCTCTAATGAATACTATAGTGTCTCAGGAAAGGTTTCTAAAAATATAATTTATACATTGATTAAAAATAAATACCTGTAATATTTTATAATCTGTATTATGATATTTTATTTTAAAGCACTTTTTTCTATAATGGCTGACTATTTGCAGATTGACTATGATACACTAGCACCATCTACTGGAACAGATATGGCCAGACCACGAGATCCAAGGGGCGTGGTTGGATCTAGACCCCAATATATTGAACCACTCCCACCTTACATTTACCTAAACCTACCCCTGATCCCTAAACCCACCCATCTCCACCCCCTAGATGTGGATCCAACCACGCCCCCTTGATCTTTTGGTCTGCAGCGAGCCCTACTTGGACAATGCAGGTGCTGCTGATCTCCATGGGCTAAGGCTGTAAAAGTAAAACAAATCGAGTAAAACTGGATGGTACACTATGTGGTAGGCCCACACTTTTTTACATTTACTATACAAAGTTTTTGGTAACACAGTTTCTAGAAAGTGACACTAAATGTGGTATTTGAAGGAAGACCGTGAACACCCCTTATGACAATTAACCATGGTTAAAAAAACAAAAACAAAAAACTCACAGTGTGCTTAAACATGCCTCAGTGCATTGTTGACAGCTCCTTAGTAGTTTACATGTTTTGATTGAAGTCTGCCTTCATGAAGTATTGATTAGTAAGGTGGTTATTATCATCCACGCATTGATGACATATGTTGCACAGACTTACTTATTATATAAAGTGTCAGACTTGTGCTGTCATGATAATTTGCTGTTTTTGTTTTGCTGTTTATAGTCTCATGTCACTGACAGAATAGTGAATATAGGCTATAGCAACTGAGTATTCTATTGCTTCTGCAAAATAATATATGCTGCAACCTCATGATTTGAGCCTAATAGCTTACATTTTTCTTTTCTATAGTGAATAAATCTAGTCCTGTGAAAGATTTGAAACAACTCTGAGGGGAAAAAAAGGCATAAAAAAGCATGTGCTTTAAGTGCGCCATCTTGTGTCTAAAATGGTAAGCGCAGCGTATTAGGCCATTTTGGCCAAGATTTAGACAATTAAATGAAACAAGCAAGTGAAAACTTATTTAAATTTGTGCACCCTTTTTTGATATAAACATACAATAAATTAGAGAAGACAGTCAGGCTTTGGTGACCGGCTTTGGCTCATGATGAGACACAATATTCAGTCAGTCCACATTACCACCACGGTCCCTCCATGCTGTTCGTAGGATTATTGTAGTACTGAGGCTGGGATCCTTTTTCCGCTGGTGCTGTTCAGTCTCTCCTCAAATAGTCATGCTGGGAGTCCTTCATGTCCTCAGGGTGGGTGTTGTGTGTGGCCTTTTCTACTTTAATTAACCTGAAGTGACAGGTTCTTTCTCACACCTGTTCAGCCTGCATTTCTATCTCTCCTGTGTTTTCAGTATATTTACCTTAGGTCTGGCCTATAAACTTGACCATTTTTTATTGCCTAAGTTTATGTTAACTCAGTTTTCCGTACATGAGGACAAATCTTACTGTCGGTTTAAGTTTAGAAAGTCAGATACACGCCATCCTGTTTTAAGTAGCCCTGAATGTTGAAATGGCAATTGTGTTGTCATATTTTCTATGTGTAATATATATTTTATAGACGCTGCTTGTACAAAGATCTACGAATAACTGTCTATTTAGTTTATTAATTTGTTTATTTATCTTTATTAGTTTTATGATGTGTAAATATATAATAGATATGAATTTATTTATGTAGTTTATTAGCCTTGACCACTATAACAGCACATGGCGTTACACTACATGAGGTATGTTGGAACTTCCCATTTACTAACTAAAAAACTAAAAAAAATCATGATGATATGATGATGATATGATATGCCTGTATTAACTACATATGAATATTCAATGGCTTTTCAGCAAAATGTAACATTACAAATACAATTATAAAAATTGTATAAAAGATTTTTTTTTTTAA
>SCHK01443672.1:0-11338 GCA_004124795.1 Poropuntius huangchuchieni
TATATATATATATATATATATATATATATATAAAATAAACAAGATTTGTTTTCAATTAAGTCCAATGCTATAGTAATGAACGCAAATCAAGAAAAGGTTAAAAATTAAAAAAATACAGTTTGTTTGTTTGTTTGTTTGTTTATCTAATTCCTCTGGGCATAATTTCATGCTCAACTTGCTTTCTCTGTGGCATGAACAGTTTGTTTTTCTCTTTCCCCATTCTAGGCAGAAGAAGAGAGAATCTCCTTTGTGAGAGCAGCCTCTTGTGTCACTGTGTGCTGAGGACTGTGATATCTCTGAAGGCCAAACACCATGTTCCTCTTCAGGAAGTATTGAGCCCCAGCTGATGCTTCTGGCCCCCAGATGACCTCTGTGAAGGCCCAGTCCCTCTTTTCTTCCCTTCTATCCCTCTCTGTCCGTTTCCTTTCTCCCTTGTGTACAGACTACCTTCAAACACAACAACAACTCTAGCTAGCTTCAAAGTGTCCTTTTTGTCTGTGTAGCATATGATGCTTGTTGTTTGATGTTTTAAATGTCTTGTCATTTACGATAGAATGCAAATGTACTGAAGTGCCAGACTAGACATGCATGTGTGGGTGATTTCTTATTCAATATGTCCATCTGAGACAGTCTTGATTTATTAATGTTTTGATATGTTGAATCACTCGTTTTAGTTCATGATGGTATTTTTTGAAAGTATAAAAAAATATATATTAAAAAACTGGAGATAAACAACACTAATTGAACACTACAATTAGTCAGAAATTTCAAGAATATAGTCAACAGTACCTGATGATGAGCATTAGTTCACCCATAAATAAAAAATATTGTTGTCATTTTTACTCAACCCTATGTTGTTTTAACCTCTTTGTTTTTCTCCCGTAAAACACAAATGGAGTTTTAGGCAGAATGTCCAAGCTTCTGATTTCCACACAGAGAATCCAGAAAGCTTCAAAAGGACAAAAAACATCCATGAAAAGTGGTAAAATGTGTTCTATGAAAGTCTGAACGCAATTTATTAAGTCTCAAATGCATATTTGTGCAATTACAGAATGTATTAGTGATGCAGTAGCAATATGAATTTTGGAATAGATTACACATCTGACAGGAGAGAAAATGTGTGTTCAGCCTGTTTTTCTCGGCAGACCATTTTAAATACTACAACAAATCAAATTATTATTTTTTTTTTTTACAGGAAGAGAAGTGCAGATAGGAAAGTAAAGGTGATAGCCAGAAATGGGATATGGACATGACTCAGTTTGGATTCAAACTATCATTTTGTTTAATAAGTAATGAATTGTTGCTGATATGCAGTTGACATTATAGACTGTTGGCTTGTTATGCTTGTGATGGAGCAAAATCGAGAATAATAGAGAACACAGATGAAACTCACTATTCATATACACCAACACAGAACATTTCCCATTGATTTTTTAAACCAATTCTTTCAACTATCTTTTGTACTTTTATTTTTTATAACAAAAACAAATGCTCCCAGAACATTCTCTATGTGTCATTGCAGGTTGTGTGGTGCATTTACAGTATGTCTGTATTTTTTTTCTGTAGCCCATTTCCCGCTGAAATACCTGAACGTTTAACTTATGTTTAAGAATCTTAAGAGCCTGAGGCAGAAAATCCCTTGTTAAGACAAGCTTTTCTTTCAGGGGTCTTAATAGAGGATTAGAGGAATCCTCTGGCCAGAGCAGTCATCTGAATTTAATCCACCTTGCAAGATTGCCTTTAATTGTCATAACCTGACAAAACGGAACAACAGAGACTGATGCAAAGCTCTAAATTAGCCACAGAGAATTAAAATATGTCAACCTGGTGTAGTATCTGCATCTAATGAAAATCCTTACATATAAACACTGGACAAAAAAAAACAAACAACCTTGGACAAGTGAACAAAATTGACCTAATTGGTCTGAGAAGGCTTTGCAGGCTCCTACATGTTATAAATACATTGGAGATTGTCATGAAATAAGCAGATAAATGCTGAGGAAACCATTATATGTTTTCATTAATTTTAATCCCTTTGTGTGTGTTTTTTTCTCTCAGTGTCCTCTCTTGGCTGCTGAAGAATTTAATTGGAATATTTTAGCATGAGCCTGGCTTCTGAAGGACTCTCCTTCATTTGAGCCCAGCATGTGCCAGATATTTAACCCTTTAACCTTTTTCTGATTGGAGAGGAGTGCTGGCCTATCATAAAAATACCATTGCTAAGTTATCTTCACTCTAAGCGTAGGTACTAAATGAAATGGCCAAAATGACTCTATTTAATAGGTGGTTGGACAGCCATGATAATGCACTCTAATGTGATGAATAAATGCCATTTTGGATGGAGTGGATAGAAAGAGAGTGAGATAGAGAGCAAGTCAGATTACATGAGAAGAGGTCTGGTGTTGTTTTAAAAGCTTATGACAGTCTAGTAATCACATCATTTACTAGTGTGTTATGTTTGTAAATGACTTCTTGTAAATGAATGATAAATTATTTTTTTTTTTCTTAACCAGCGAAATGCGTCCTTAATTCTTCAATGGCCATATGATTTTGCCTATATTTTAATGATGCATATGGCTGTAGACCACCAATTTGAGGACTTTGTTGTGTGCTTCTAGTTTAATGTGCCTCAAGCCAGCAGCTTCACTTTGAACTGGTGTAATAGTGTCATGCTTCATCTAATGAGTCATTTTATGCTGGCATATTCTAATACCACACTGTCACTTCTAATGAGTTTCATAAACATTTGCTTTGAAATTTAATTGGATAAACCTGTCATTCTGAAAATGTGATATGGATATATATATATTTTATAATGCCAAACTCATCTCAACCCTTTGAAGCACCATGAACATGTGCAAACCTCTATATCTGTGTATTTCTACATATATTTCATTTGAACCTTTGCTCAATTATCTTTAATTGTCTCTACCACAGAGCTGTGAAATCAAGTGTTTATTTTTTTCCCCGTTACCAGATAAAAAGGGAGAGTGACAGTGCTGAGGTCCCCTCTGGATATAAATGTGCGCCAGTTGTGATGAGACTGACATGAGCAGTCTGTTTAACTGTGGCAGAATTGGACATTTTTCATGTTTTAAAAATTATGCCTTGCAGTGTTTGGTATACTCTGATGAGCACAGTTTTTTCATACAAAGAAATACTGCAAGTAAAAAATAATTCTCCAGTTATTAAAGAACATCTTTAGCTAAGATGGTACATTTTTAAAATTAATTTGGAAGTCTCGATTGCCCATGACCCCCATAAGAACTTGTCACACAGTTTTGTGAAATATGCCACCAGGCTTTCTTTTTCTCTGAAGACAAACTAAGGTAAAAATCATTTCTTGACAGGAAATGGATTGACATAAAATTGGACGGGGAGTAATCATTGCAAGCAATCGATTCATTGGGAACCGAGTTAACCCAGAACTCAATTTGGTTTGTAGCCTGTGAGATAAATCTGATTCTTCTTAAAGAACTTACTCAGAGACCATGAACAGATTCTTAAGATAAAGGTCTAAGACATATTAACTGTAGAGCGTTTAAAAGATCCTTGTCGAAGGTAGAGAAAGGTACTTATTTCAAGGGTGTCCTATGATCCATGCAAGACTTTGCACCTAGTCATTTACTCATTTCAACAGGTATAGATGACAGAAACAGTCTCCCATTTGCTCGTTTTAGACTTTGCTGGCAGTGCACTCAGTGAAATGACTATCATTAGCTTAAATATCCTCAACTTGTCCTTCCTCTTGTGTTACTTGAGGTATAATCACATACAGTGGGAGCCAAAAGTCTGAAACCACACTGAAAATCTGTTTTATTTTTCCTTTTTTAGATTTGAATATGTAAAAATTGGAAACAAAAGAATGAATAAGAAATATTTAAGATTCTGCGCTTTTTTAGAGTCACTTTTCATACATTTTTGACATTGATCATGTGAACTCCTTTGTACAGACATTCAAATGTTCTTTCTTCCTTTGAAGCACAAGATGCTCTTTTCTCTCGTGATGTTTTACACAAAGTTCATGTGACTCAAGTGCTGCTGTCATTTAACGCAAAAGAGAGACAAACCGAATAACAAATTTAAAAGGAACTCAGACATTTGGTCCCCCATATATATTATATTAATATTACGTTATATTATATTTTATTGTGCTGTATTATATTATATTATATTATATTATATTGTACTATATCAGGTAGTTGCAGCTCAGAAAACACAAATAATGATTCCATCAGAAAAAATAAAATAAAATAAATAATAACAAAAATAATAACATTAAAATATAATTAGTGAAAATGTTATTGAGAAGAAACAAATGGCTCATATTGAGACTGATCAAAATTTTAGGTTGTCTATTTTTGGTTCTGTTACTGTTCTAATATTGTTACTCCACTCCTATTGTTGTTACCTGGTTCTGTCTTATCACTGCTGCTCTAAAAATATCAAAAGCTCAAAAAGAAAAAGTAGAAGCAAGTGCAGCCAAATGTTTTTTGCTGATATGGTTAAAAAGATACCCACTTTTTTAAGCTAAGAATACACCAGTGTGTGTTTAGACCCCATTCTACAAATGTGGGGGGCGTGCTGGAGCAGCGAGAAGGTGAGAGAGGACTGATATAGAGTGAAACAGTGCACTTCTCTCGGCAGAATCACATAAGTTGAATATGTGTCTTTTTTCACCCTTTCCTCACACAGTGCTCTTCAGATAGGATTATTTGTGACATGTGGGCCATCTCTCCGCAGAGGCTGGCTCTCATTAAATAGGGACCTTGGGTACGTAACCATGGAGAAGATGGGACTGGGGCTGACCGGTCTCGGCTCTTGGGACCGGTCATGAAGCTCCGTGCTGGAGACAGCTGGTTACCCAGGCAACGCAGAGACCCGTTCCACTCAGTGTAAAGAGTCGAAGAGAAAAACAGATATTAAAGTGTCAGTGTGTTGGTTGGGACGAGACCCATCTGCATCTGCACTGTGATTGTTTTTAGGGATGCACAGTATTTTGGTATCATATTTGTTACTGGCCGATATAACCTTTTTTTTTTTTTCTTGTAAATTTAGCTGTAGTGGGTTTTTTTTTTTTTGGACATGCCTATGCCCTTCATTTTTAATATTTATGTTACCTTCCACATTATCAAATGCTCATGTAAAGTTAATCTTTAAAAGCAAATAATTTAATAACACTGAACTATTTGACAAATCAAAAGAAATATCCATTTTTTAAATCATTTTGTGATGAATAAATCAATAACTGTTTTTATTTATTTAATTTATTCAGACAGAAGAGTTTCATCAGATAGCAGCCATAATATACAAATAATTAATTATATTAAATTAATAATGAAAGTAGTTATCTTAAGTCGCTATCTTAACCACATTAGACTTAACCACATGGTTTAGCTGGAGAGTCTAAAGTTTTTTATTTATTTCATTTTTTGAAATTAATAGGTCTTGTAAGTGAACTGTGAAGTTGCTTTAATAAATAACAAAAGAAAAAAGAAACCAAAGCTGAATGAAATCCCCAGGCAGTGTTGCTGAAACTCCTTTCACAAAGTCTTGGTAATAAACAGAGCATTATTGTACATAAAACAGTTCATCTGTAGTAAATTATGACAAAGACTACAATTACCACTTCAACAAAACACCAGATCATGTTCTCATTGCAGATAACAAGGTCAAGCAGGGCTCTTATATGATTTTAATGCTGACAAGAGGCGTATACTAAAGTCCTCAGTGTTTTTCCAAAAGCAGACAATACATTCCCCTACGTGACAAACAATAAAACATGCCATCTGTCATGGGTGGCGTCAATGATAAACCAACACACTAATGCGTGCTGCGCTTGTGTCGCGTTTAGGCAAATAAATGATTTTCTGTACATATCTGGCTCTGTGGCTTCATATATGCCTTGCAGGGCCCCTCCAAGTGATGGCTTAAGATTGCCCACATGGGCTTTATTTGTTGATCCTTGGAGTCAGACATGCATGCCCGCTGGGTAGATGTAAATGGAAAATTTGGAGAGCAGCACATGTTTTCAGCTGAATTACAATGGAATGTTTCCCATCTCTCTCTCTCTTTCTCTCTCTCTCTCTCTCCCCAACCCTGCTCTTATTTCTCTCATAATGATGATGGATTGGATACGAGGACAAAACAATAGCAATGGTATTTGACACTGTCTGTATTCCATTTTCACCGCCGACTTCAGAATGTTGACAGGAAGTTCTTTTTTTAGGTTGTTGTGTTGTTGATGTCTTGTTGCCTTGTTTCTTTTAAACTAAATGTGGATGTGTAATTGCTTTAAAAGGTTCCTGTGCTTGTAGTTCAAAGGATTTTTTTCTCTATTAAAAGGAGGGAAAAAGTGAAATAAACTGATAAAATGTTGCAATTTCCGGTTAACTAATAATGACCAGAATCCATCAGACTAGTATCAATGATGGTCCCTGCTTCAGACCTCTGATAATATGTATTTTCATACAACAGAGTGAATAATAGATGATAAAACTAATGAAAACTGACAGCTAGAGGCCTGAAGGCCAGAGTCTGTTTTATAGGGAGATGAATTTGGCACATGACATATTTAGTTTTCTGTACTGCTCTGCAAATGCAAGCCATATTTCCTAATCAAAGTCACTCATTTTATGTAGAGTGGCCTGTGAATAAGGAGAACTTGTATTTTTATATATGAAAGTGCGTATTTTTAATACCAGATTGGTTGGCTTACATATGTTAAGCAATAAACCTAATTTCATGTGTGTACAGAAATGGTTTTCTGTTAGTTAGTTTTTTTATGATGGTGCATTGTTTCAAAACAAAAAGACTAGTTCAATCCAATACATTTAAAACCCAAACCAGTGCTGCAGGAGGGCTGAGCACCAACATTTTGTCATCACAGGTTTATTGCATTGATGTGTACCGATGTAAATGTGCTTAATGAGGGATGTAAGCAAATACATGTTTTTACACAAGTTCCTTAAAGTTTCCATTAAAATTCTTTTATGCTTTTCTAGTGAAGGTTAAACAAAGGAAACAAAAGACCCCTGTTTGTTTGTTTAGTTTTTAGTATTTCTTATTTTAATTTTACATTCTTTTTTTTGTCAGAGGCAATAATAATAATATTTTAAATAATATTTAATTACATTTTGCTTGACTGCATTGTGACTACATAATGTGGAAAAAAAGACTGTGTATTATCTGTATTGGTTATAAGTATATGTTGTATATTTAATTGTACATGCTCATTTCCTTTATTTTTATACTTAGATTAATGGTGACACTTTACTTAAAGACTCTATGTATGCATTATAAAATAAGTTTTAATGCATTAATTATGCTTTGTAATGCAACTTATAGTGCATCGTACAGTCTTATGAATAATTGTAACCACAGCCAATACATTATAACACTTATCAATTCATTGTTACACTACGTATCTTAAATTTAGTTATAATTATGTACAACAAGATATAATGTATTACAATGCGCATTATGAATAATTATTATTATCATTATACAATTTAATAACCCTTTATAATGGATTATACATAAAGGCTTTAAGTAAAGTGTTAACAGATTACCTTTGCCAACATAAAACTCTTACATGAAGTTAATCTTAATAATTCATTAATTTCATAACAGTGTAAATGTTTAGCAATTCTCAAAAAAAAAAATAAAAAAAATAAAAAAAGAATACAAACACTTGAAGCACAGATTTTTTTTTAATTGTAGTTTTTATTAAAAAAAAAATGTATTATTTGAATTTTATCAGAGGCAGTAAATATATTTTAAATAATATTTTATTTCTATTTTGCTAGGCTGCAGTGTAAATGAACAAAAAAGACCAATAAGAGCTTCTTCCAGCCAGTTGCATCATCATGATCATCGATTGAGCGATCAATCTGTAAGTAAATCTTCTAATATTTCTAGCACCTACTTTCAGAGAATCAGTTACAACCACTAGAGGAACGTTACATCACCTAATTAATATTCATGAGCTGAGCTTAAAGCTTTTCAGATCATTCTTAGAACTTTGGAGGTCTGTAATACCTGAGATCTGTCTGTTAACATTCCCATCTCAGAAGTACATGACCTGCATGCTGCCATCTTTGCTTCATCTTCACTCGTTTCTGGACACTTTTTCTTTGGAGAGTCAGTCACCTGACATGTAAATGCCATGTGGCTAATAATTGGCAAGAAAATGACATCCTGATAACACCGATTGGTCTACAGCACCACTAAAACACCCCCAAGCCCTTCACTATTACCACTCTGACGTCAATGACAGCGGACATTAATGAGGTTAAATGAGAGTCCACGTTCACGGTTTTTAGAAATATTGGACACCTTCACTGAGATATATTCAAAATTGCAACATATTGCTTACAGATAATTATTTAATCATAATGCACAGCTGTGTTAGAGTGCCTTAGAGAAAGATGCCTTTTGCCAGTATAATGGTGTAGTATCAGCATCTACCAGCAGGAGCTAACTGGCCCATGCCAACCAGCTCAACTTCACACATCTCAATGTCCTGCTTCAGCCTCTGCTATAAGGGTCGAGGGGTGGTGTGCTGGGGGTTTGGCACATGGCCCAAGGGAGCCATTTCTCTCGGTGTCATCCTCATTAGCACTCTCTTCTTTCTCTTCATTGCAGTCAGCTGCTGTTTCCAGGGCTGAAGGTCAAGGAAATGTCAACCTCTCTGGATGTGCACCGTTTTACTGTGCGCTTCATTAGAATGCACGCATTATTCACTTCTGCTCATATCTCTACCTTTCTTTCCCCCCCATTTCTCGCCGTTATCACTCCATCTCTCCTCCCTTCATTCTAGCTGAAATGAATATGCACCTGATATCAGTAATTCCAAAGCAGAGCGGCAGAAGGGACCCGAACGGCGCTGGGGCTTTTTAAACACTGCACGGCTAATGCAGGGAGAAATGGCACTACATGAGCTGAATTGAGTTTTTATGCAGGCATCTATCGTAGGCATTGTTGCAGTCTGAGATCATGTGGCTTATTGTAATGTTTGTTTGGTGCTTGTGAGATGAATATAAAGAGAAATAAAGATAAAGGGCTGTGTAGTTGTGTTGCAGTATTGGTAAGATGTGAGTAAACATCTTTAAAAGGGTTTTTGGTTACTGCATTTGAATTAGTATATATACAATCCTGGTGTATATGAGCAGAGCTTTGATATGTGGGAAGGAGGGAGACTGAGCATTGGGGGAGGCCACTAGAAGAGACATTGGGATCAATATGCCTCTTTGTGTTCCTTGTCACTCTTGTGTTATTGACGTGACCCGTAGATCTCAGTGGAGACGGCATGTCAGGGACTCATCAACACATTGTTCCAAAACTTTTTTCATTTGGTTCTTATGTGATGGTTTCATTCTCCAGATGTCATTCAGCGTTATGGATGAACAGAGAATTATCTCATGTTCAACTTATTGTGACTCAGTGTTCAATAGTAATTCTTCTCTTTTTATTTTTCTAGATCAACCTAGAAAAAGATACACTCTTTGAAAAAAGTTTTTTATTGGCATTGATGGATCCATGTAGGCAACCTTTCCTTTGCACACAATGCTTCACTGAAAGGTTCTTTGGGAAACCCAACATGGTTCTTCAATGGCATTGTGAAAACCCATTTTTGGAATCTTTATTTTTGAGAGTGTATAGCGAAAAAAAGTTCTTTAGACTATTAAAATGTTTGCAGTGATTCAATTGAAGGACATTTTTTTTTATTATTTGGTTCCCCAAAGAACCTCAGTGAACAGTTTATTAAAAGAACCTTTAGTTTAAAGAACATTTTAATAATCTAAGGAAGACTTTTTGTGCTATGGAAAGATTCCATGGATTTAAAGGTTCTTTATGGAACCATCTATGCCAATAAAGAACCTTTATTTTCAGCTTTACTTTAGAAGTGTATTTGAGTTAGGATGTTACAGTGTCCTAAAATTGCACATTTATTCATACTTTTGCTATACTGGACACATTTGACAAATAATTTTACACTGCACTCTTAAAAATAAAGAAGCTTTTTTAACATTGATGCCACATTGATTTTTGGCGCCCTAAAGAAACTTTGAGTGACCAGTTCTTAAAAGATTTTTCTTCTGGTGTATACAGAATAAATAGTATATGATTTGAAATTTGTTGTGCATGCAGCAGGCAGACAAGAGGAGAACAATACTGAAAATAAGAATATTAGAGGACCAGACAAATGCAAGTCCAAAAATCCCAGCCCCAGCATCCCTCATGCTACATTCTTCCCTAAACTGAATGTCCGAGTAGCTTTTAAAAGCTTGTCTCCACACCAGTGCAGCTGCCAGAAATTGGAAGCAATAATTACAAAAGCGCTCTCAGCGTTGTGTGAGATGGTGTGTGCTCAGGGCAGCTACAGCTTGATCAGTTCCTTCATTACACACTAGATACACCCACATGCCTTTCTAGCAGAGGAAGCAGCACAAAAACAAGTATTCCTGCTAGACAAAGAATACCAAGACCACCGCAGGAACAAAAGCTTCTGTCTTCAAAACATTAGCCGCCCGTTTTCATTCAAAGCAAATTGCAGTAAACTAATTACACGGACAGTTCCTTTCAAGCAACATGAGGTTTGTGGCTATCTCAAGGGCACAGTGTAGATTGGAGGGCTGTGATCTCAGTAACTCGGCCATTCCAGGGTCACCCTTATTGGAAATTAATAATGTGGAAACATATTACTCTTGCCATGATGAATATCAAAGTATTCTCACTGCATTTTTAAAGCTGACTGAGACACAAGTGGAATAAATAAGTGGGAAAGATTAAGAAGCTTAAAGGTGAGGTGTGTGTGATTCTTTCAATGGCAAAATGCTTTCTCCTGTTGTAGCTTAATATACCAAGTCTGTAAATTAGCCATTCGGCACTGTCAAAACATAAGTCAATTTATGGCAGTAGGGCAGAAAGAACACTACGAGTGCTGTTTTAATGATTGTTTTGTCATTGCAAATGTTACTGAATTTAATTAATTTTATAAATAAGCAATCAAATAAAAATGGTTTTATATAATATTTAGTTTTGCACTGCCAGTGGTGCAGTATTTACATACTTGACCATTGGGAACAATTGAAAATAAGAGAATGTTTATTGTGTAATATAGAGGTTACACATATATATCCCATGCTTTCAACAGACATGATGCAAAATCTGTATGACAGAGACTTTAAAGTTGATCAACAGAGTCTACTGGGAATCAGTGAGCTTTAGATAGTCAGGGTCAGCTGCATACTTCTCGGCACGCTGCTTTGTTGTATCACGCAATGGCTGAAGGGCAGATTTCATCATGCTACGATGAAGGATTTTTTTTTTTTTT
>SCHK01443681.1:0-13579 GCA_004124795.1 Poropuntius huangchuchieni
TAGCAGAATGACAATAAAGCTCAACTTGACTTGACTTGATCTAAAAGATTGAAAACCCCTGCTTTCTAGGCATGATATGATTTCTTTGTAAACTATGCCATCTGTTGGTCACTGTTAGGTAGTGGCGCACACACAAGCATGCACACTTACCTCCACAGGGTCTGAGCCCTCGTCTCCTGTGGTGGGTGGGACATAGAAGCGCACCTCCATGAGGGATACCTCTGTGTCATCATTCTGATGAAACTCCACAGTGACCTCATTCTTTCCCGTCGCACACTGGGACACGCTGGCGAGAGGAATCTCAAACGCAGGACTCTCATTCACCTCAAATGAAAGCAAAGGCCCTGAAAAGCCACAGAAGGACAAAATGTTTAATACTTGGATATGGCAGTGAAAGCTACGTTTATTAAAATGCAAAGCTGGTTAGCTATTAACGGTCTTCTATTATTTCTATTAATTATTATGCATTGATTCATTATTTATAGTGGTCAACCAACCCAGTCTTTTGATCACCAGTTCCGGTGTTTTAGAAATCAGGGTGGCTGATATAAAGCTAATAAATGATATCACAGTGTTTTATTTAAAGATTCTAAGTAATGCGTGTATACCACGGGCTGTAATTAAATTTGTATTTTTTCTCTACATAATATTTACTAAATTAGAAATAAATAATTTGGAAATGAATCAATATAAAAAAATAATCTGAAATTGATTAAAAAAAATAAACCTGTAAAATAAAAAGATTTATACTTAGCTATGCTTGATTCTGTAATTCTATTATTGTATCTTTCACAAATAAAGAAATTGCTGAAAGTCTGTATGCACTGGGAATAATTTTTTTTCCCACTTGTAAATATAACAGCACAGCATAGTTTGAAATCAAGGATTTAAAGTTAGTATATGAGGAAGTACTAGTGTTTGCCTTTCTATTACTTTAGTAATAATAGTAATAATATATTAGTAATCTAGTAATCTATATAATAGCAATATATTATTACTTTCTATTATTGCCAATAATTTAGTTCACTTAAGAACTGTTAAACAAAGTAAATTAATAAAGAATGAGCACACCAAAGTATCTCGCTTAAGCGACACTTATCGGGCAAAAAGAAAAAGTTGTCAGTTAATGCCAATCATTTAAAAAGTGCTAAATATCAGCAAACATATATATATATATATATATATATATATATACATATATATCATGGTGATATTTCAGTCAACCACTAATTATTTCTATTATTTCAGTGTCTAATACTGTAAGTATTAGTCTACTAAAGTCTAATACTGTACAAGTTATAATACTGTACCATTCATCCTACAGCCCATAGAAACCTGAATTAAGGTCACTACAAAAAATGTTATACTGTACATATCTTTAGAAATGGTGTTGCATTAGGAATGCACTGACCATTAAATTTAGCAGTGCCCCAATTCCAGCCCTTCACACACATATCTTTTTCAACCAGCTCCACTTTGTAGTTGGCTTTGAAGTACTCCGAGATCTTCTCAAGGTCCTGTGCATAAAAAGAGAGCGTAAAATTTAAGCCATGTGACGAAACAGTGGAGGATGGAGCAAACTGATTTACTTTTATTGAATGTGTTTTGTATCTCGGACTCACAGTGTCTTTGAAGCCATCATATTTGTAGATGTTTCCAGTGCTGGTGCACAGCTTGATGCCGTGACCCAGACAGACTCTCCTCCACTGGGCATGAGTGAGCTCAGGCACCGGAATGCTGTCCACTTTCCCAGTCTTACTGTTTTTATACACCACTGCCTGTTTACTGAAGCGAAGACGCCCATCATTCTGTAGAGAGAGATTGGTCAGATATTTTTAAGAATAACGTCTCAGATTAGACTCCAGACTGTTGCAGCTTGTACTCACCCAGGAGCCCTTGACCTCCTGATAAATTTCATTGAATTCCAGATTGTCATTCATGTCAGCCACTCCAGCTTAGACAGAGTGGACCTGTGACGTTCAAAAGCTGCGACAGCAGAGGTAAAATCATAAATATACATTATACAGTATTCATATGAATTTTTATTTTCTCTGCATGTGGCTTTATGAATTCGGTAACGTTTCAAGAGTGTTGTCAATGATAGAAATTTCCTAATTGACTTTGAGGCGGCAACTCTTTTCATTGCATGATGATTTGGATGTCATTTAGCTTTGTGCTATAAAATACGTCTTTGCGTATCTGAACATCTTGGAGAGGAACTTCAAATGTTTTTCTAAATCTAAACAAATAAATGGAGCTAGCGAAGCTACCATATTCTGGCATTCAATAGCGGCTAGTGTTTTTGTTTTTGTGACGAACGACGCGTTTTAAATTGACAGTAAATTTCTAAAAGGACTAAGTTTATTTCGAACACTTTTATTGCATAGAAAATGAAATATGCGAGATATTTGAATCAGCATTACTGTTATTCTGCGAGAGGATCAAGGCCGAGTCCCGTGTGCGTAGATTCGCGGAGCGCAGCTCTTATTGTAACGCGTTTGTCATGACGCCATCACGCTCTGTGCGTAGCCCCGCCCTTCCTATTGAATGTCCGTCTGTTTTGTAAACGATCGAACCACAAAGCGAAAGTTAAAAGGCTTTATTGATGAAAACTGCTGCCAACGTTGGCAAATAATTTATCGTACGACAACATCCTAGCAGCATTCAGGTATGCCGTGAATTTCATATATGTAAAGGGATGCACGTGCAGTTGTACAAAAGATTTAGTCCAGTCGGAAGTAGGGTTGTTCGATCGATCGATAAATAAAAATTGCCTTTACTGGTCATTTTAATGTCTTTTTTTTAACTCTACACAAAAATTAATTGTTTTTAGGCTACTTTGTTACGTTCTTGAACATCTTTGACTAAAGATATACTTTACTGTGCGCTGCTGTATGTTTCCTATTAACAAAATGCATGAAACTCGAGTGTTGTGTGTACAATTACATTATGCATTTACAATATTACAATATTACATCTACTTGATGAATGAGCTGAAGAGGGATGATTTAGAGTCATTGACTTATCCTCATGATGCAAACCTGTATGACTTCTGTTAACTACATCATTTTGTACATTGTTAGTTCATGTTAACTAAAACTGTCCTTTAATTTTAGATATGACACCTAAGCGTGGCCTCATAACCGACACCTTCAAGGTTGTAAAGAAGGCAAGGAGAGGGGGCAAGAGAGACAAGTCTCCTTCACCGCCCGCAGCAGGTGGGACAGATGTTTGTTTCTTGTTTGTGTATGTGCATATTTGAGTGAAAGAAGTGATCTTCAATATGCCATCATATTCCTAAACTGTGTAAATGATTTAAATGAGCATGCAAATGCAGTGATGTAGCAGCATTTATAACAATGTTATAACTTATCAGAGCCTGAGCCCCCACAACTGAGTGAAGGAGAAAAGGATCTACAAGAACTGAAGAAGTTTGATCTGGACTGGAAATTTGGACCATGCACAGGTGTGTTATTAATTTTATTAACCAATCTCAATGTGCAACTTTATGTCAGTATATTTTTTCTGGTTTCTGTAGTCTGTAAAGCAATAAAATCCTGAAATTTATCAGCCGTGTCACTTTGAGCTCTTGAATTCTTTTCAAGATCAAAATAATATAAAATAATAGTGCGAGTGTGTGTGTGTGTGTGTGTTAGGGATCAGTCGACTGCAGAGATGGGAGAGGGCAGCACTGCATGGGCTGAATCCCCCGCAGGAGATTAAAGACATTTTAGTGAAGGAGAGCACTGACCCGGAGTACACACAGAGGTATTACTAACATGCACTCACATACTCTCTCTCTCCCTTTTATACATGCAGATACAATCACAAACCAGCCGAAGCCTGTCACTATAACACTCATTTTCTTTCTCTGTTTCAGTCTCTGGCGTGACTATCCCCTCTGAAAAGCGGATGGAGAAAAGACAGAAAGATGAGAAAAGAAGAAATACTTTTGTAGTGTTTAATATGTTCTACTATGTTTGCTTTGTTGTTTATTACACTACATTTTATTAAACATTTTATACTCAATTTTATACTCATTTATTGTTGAGTCACGGTTTACTCTCTGTGCACCTGCTCTATATGCATAACAATATCAGTCACACATATCCTTATAGGTTATGCCTTTTTTATTTATTCTATTTTATTTATTGTATTTTTAATCTTATTTGTGTATTCTGTCACTTTTTATACATTTGTGTTACATTTACCTTTTGTAAGTACCTTAAAATCTTAAACCATGAAAATTGAAAGTTAAAAGGCCTGCTTATGAACAACATGTTCAAATTTTATTTTATTTTAGCAGCATTCAGGGAACTTCAGATACTTAAGTGGATGCCAAACAATTTTGCAAAAGCATTGCTGTTAAACCAATCGATTAATAATGATCACCTTTACTGGTGCTTTTAAAATTATTTATATAAAATTGAAAATGGTCATGCTACACAAAAATGGACTGTTTTATGATATATTATAATTCAACATAGATCCACTTGTTTGTGAAATGCTCAGAGAGCATATTTTATTGCTAAAGATCCCCTGTGCTGTGTGCTGCAATATTTCAATATTTAACAAAATTTATATTAAAAAACACTTTGATTTCACTTCACAGATACATGTTATCGATCACCCAATATACAATTGCAATTTTTTGCACTTCTAGCTGTTCAAATAGCCTTTACAGTGAGGCATATGTATATGTAACATATGCATACGGGACTTACAACAGCCCCTCTCGAGAATGATATTAATTAGGGGCAGATAATTATGGCAACCACTGAAATAGGTCAGATCCCTTTCCACCCCATCAACCTGCGTGTTTGACTGGAATTCATTATAATATCTTCACGTCGACTTGGATTATGGGTTTTGAACAAATTTGCTGCTTCTGCACGTCGACTTCATACACTTACGGCCCTAGTATTCACAAGCGCGTCATTAGCTACAATATACCTCCCTTGAGTGACAGATGGATGCGGGGGAGGGGCTGGATTATTGACCCAAGCGACGTTGTCCCGCCTCTACGGTTAGAGCTGTTTCTCATTGGTTCACAACAGCGTCACTTAACATTCACGTAGCCTGAGTGGTTTATGTAAATGTAAATTATATGGCGTTTACTGTCGCACGCAACGGTCACTGGTTAAACAGAAAGCCACAGTGCGGGTGGAAGCCCCGCCCCCTGCAGCAAGAACGAGTAGGCGGGATTACCAGTAGAAGAACGAAGCTGATTTGTCCACTCCACCCGTCAGGATGATGTTTTGATCGCTCATTGGCTGCAGCGCTGCCCATCGATGCTGCGACTGAAGCACCTAAGATAATAATGTCGCTCAGTGACCTAGTATTAAATAAAGCGACGGTTATGTAGATAGGAGGTAGCGGTGGATTATAGCATCGACTTGGCCATTTTAAACACTACCGGTGCATTCAGGAAGACTTGACAGCGTCGAAAATCTTCTAAAAAAATCAATCGTTCATCCCGCAGCGAATTATTTTTGTATAATATTCCAGATCATGCTGACATCGGAAGGAAAACGCATAGCAGAAAACCATCATTTGCCTTGAGCAGCGCTGCAGTGCGATCTCTCTGCCTCTCTGTCCGATTGAATTTCATCAGCAGATCGATCTACAATAGCACACCGCATTGGGTTTTAACTGGGATATATTCTCTCTTGTCGCGGTTTAGCATATCGGTTTTGTGTAACGGAAGTTATTGGTTTGCAGAGGACTGAATTACAGTTAAACTGGTGAGTAAGGTGTTGTCGGCATCATGCTGTGTCTGATAATAAAACAGTAGATTGGGAGGGTTATCGATCACAGTGCCTGCATGATCAGTCATTTATTTTGCTCAGTCAGCTGAAAGCCAAACTTGACACAGGAAGATTACACAATTCACAGCTTGTAATCACTCGCTATTATTTACATTTGCATCGTCATTGGCAAAAAATGACCCGAAACATTTAGCCTCGGATATTTATGTGTGAAACCTATAACGTTGGAGTTAAATATTATCTTGAATGGTTTTATTCAGAAAGTCATAATAACTAAACCTGCAGGTAACGCACAGTAACAGGTGCGCAGTAGTTTCGCGTCAAGAAAATATAATATCTTGGGTCTTTTATTCAGGCAGGTAACCATAGATACACAACAAGTGCACACAAGTGTTTACTATACTTACGTTACGTTTACGTTAGGATATTGTGCTTTTTGTTAATATCGAAAGTTCCCACTAGAAAGAGAATCGTTTGAAAATGAAATGTATAATTCACATTTTTAATGACATTTTTAATCCCTCATGTTGATCCAAATCTGAAGGCGTCAGACAGAAAGTCACCAATCACTTTCATTGTTTCTTTTGTTCATGCAGTCAAAGTGATTTTTACATGAGAAGGTTGTCATTTTTTGTATGGTAACAGATAAGGCTGAGTAAATGATGATAGATTTTGAGATATATTATTTTCTTGCAGGGATGGACAATGCCCATACAAAGACGGTTGAGGAGGTGCTGGGATATTTCGGTGTCAACGAGACAACGGGACTGAGCTCTGAGCAATTAAGGAAGAGCAGAGAAAGATGGGGTCCCAATGGTACTACATCTCTTGAATAAATACAACGACTGTTTTGTGCATTATGAACAATAGAAAATGTCACAATGAGATTTTGTTTAACCTTTATATATTATCTTCTGCCCATTTTTCTTTTATTTTGCTATAACCCGTGCCACAGAGTTACCTGCAGAAGAAGGTGAGTTGCTCCCTTGGGCTTGTGTAATTATTAGCAGATCTTTCATCATATTCTCTAAGTTAAAAGTCTCTCTGAGCTTACCTTTGGTGCATGGGAGATGCTGGTTGTGTGGATAATTAGTTATTATTGGATTCTCTTGAGGAGGTTGGATGAGGTTTGCACTCTGTTCGTAGCTGAATAGATCTATATTAAATGTTTCTTAAATATGTATTTGTAAAGGTTTTTAATTGTTTACATGTTCCTGGTTTCAGTTTTCTGAGTTTAATGCAAGGGATGTTGAAACTTTGACCACCGTAGGTCTTTATAATTTTTTTGTTGTGTTTACAGGTAAGTCACTATGGGAACTTGTTCTGGAGCAGTTTGAGGATCTGCTAGTTCGGATTCTCCTCCTTGCCGCCTGTATTTCCTTTGTAAGTATAAATCAGAACTGTGTTTACTCTCACACTGTTAAGCAAGAGTAGTGCTGGCACAGAACAATGTCTATCTATCTATCTGGTTCAGTTATTTATGGAAAAAGTATTATGTTAAAATTATTAACGTATTTACCGCACTTTTGCCCGGCCCAGAGCTGTATGTGATCTTGCATGCAAGAGTTGTTGACAAATATGATGCAGGATGACGATTGACTGCGTGATGTAGTCTATTAGAAAGCAGTGTTACATGCCCCTAAAAATTCAAGATATGATGCCATAATTATATACAAGCAAGAGTGTATTTTTTCTTGAATATCTATATGATTGCAAATATAATATTGATTTTAGGGAACCATTCAATAAACAATAAGTTAATATTGTGTTACATTTTAGACACAATATTGTCAGTATTGTCTGTTTTTGCTATACTTCGCCAACAAAAGTAGTTATAATAATAGTTATAATAGAAAACGCACCACAAGACAATGACTCCGAGCAACACAGAGGTGTTTCATTAATGAATGAATCCACGTTTTGAACAAATTGAGTAAGCTGATGATTCAGTGAGCCCTTCATAAAAATGGCCACTTGCTTTGTTTTTGAATGAATCACTTATTTGAGAGTGAATTTGTTGAATGGATCATTGAATGACTCACTTGATGGCACTTGACTTGCTGCCAGTAGGTGGCGGTCACATATTTAGACTATCATTTTGTAAAAAAAATAAAAATAAAAAAATGACTTTCAGTTTACTTTAGTTCAATAAAATATTTGTGTATAATCATTAGTTTAACTAAAATGAAAACCTGGTTTGCTATCACAAACTTTGCATATACAAATGTACACACAAGATAAAATGAAGATAAAATTTAGAATCAGCTTAAAGTCTTAATGATTTTTAAATGGAAATGTATGTGTCTATGCATTTGTTGTGAATCTGGTGTAACTTTTGCATGGTAACATGGTTTACATTCTATTGTTACCGTAGCTTAGAAAAAAAATTCACACTGCCCTTGTTTTGCAATACATATTCTCTCACTGTCTTTCAGACTCTGGCCTGGTTTGAGGAAGGTGAAGGAACAATCACAGCCTTCGTAGAGCCATTTGTCATCCTCCTCATTCTTATTGCCAATGCCATTGTAGGAGTGTGGCAGGTACAGAATGTGTAAATTGTTAAATACCTCTTAAATATGTTAATATAAAATATATAAAGCCTGTGGATAAGACAATAATGCAGTAGGTTTTACTAGAAATTACAGCTCACTGTGTGTATGATTCTGTAGGAGCGTAATGCAGAAAATGCCATTGAAGCCCTAAAACAATATGAGCCTGAAATGGGGAAGGTGTACAGACAGGACAGAAAGAGTGTACAGAGGGTCAGAGCCAGGGACATTGTGCCTGGAGACATTGTGGAGGTGGCTGGTAAGCATTAGAACTAGATTTCTACATCACTTTCTTTTTAATTTGCCAAAATAAAATGTATTTAATGAGATTTCTTGTACATCCGTATACTGATGTGTTTCATTTATGTCCCGGTTGCCTTTCATAATTTGTTTCTTAGAGGCTGGAGTAAGAGTTATAGAAAATAAAATGGATGTGGCAGTGTTTCCGTAAAGAAAAAAAGAGGTCCAGTCTCAAAGGATTTGTCTGGAGATAATTTTAGGACATTGCTGAATAGAGATGGCTGCGTTCTGATTGTTTGTAAAAGCCAGTCAAAACCGCCTAGCAGTCTGTCTCAAATGCATTAAGGATGTTTCTCAAGAAAATNAGCCAGTCAAAACCGCCTAGCACAGTCTGTCTCAAATGCATTAAGGATGTTTCTCAAGAAAATAGCCAGCTGTTCCCACAGTTAGGCGAAGTATTGTTAAATACACGTTTGGCATAGTTTGATTCTTTCTAAAAAACACGCACATTGATTATCTGAAGTAATGACTCCCGTGAGACTGCTGTCCAAAACATCACAGGTCCCCACCATATTTAAAATTTGGCAAGACTATGTGGGTTTATCCAGACTTTATGAAAAATGTCTCATCCTTTAACTTTTTTTTATTGAACAGGGGTTTAGATTCTTTAAACAGGTTATGGATTCTTTTGTATTAATAAAACTGCCACTGCCTGAAATTCCAGGTTCATGAAGTTTGTTTTAAATGCTGTTTACATTTTTGAGATTATGCTCAGGCTTTAGGCCAGTTATGCATTAAACTGTCCTACCGTTATTGTTGGTTAGCTGTGACTTGGAGCCACAGTTGACTTGGAGCCGTCAGTGAAGTTTTTCCAGATTTATTTGTGTACATTATTTTTATAGGCTGTTTCCCTGGATGCATTAAATGTGCCACATTCTGTGTAACTGACGCACCTGCAACTGTAGCACTTGCTATCTTTGGAACTCTGTTAGTTGCCTCCTGTTGCTTTGAAAACTCACATCAAAGTCGTAATTGTCTGAACCCATTTATAGCTGATGCTTGCTGCTAATTGGCAATCAACCTAATTTGACTCTCCTTTGCAGCTGCATTTGCAATTATCATTTGGTCACTTCAAAGTAAATCTCTTATTCATTTACATACTTGTATATATACTGTGGAAATCTGAGTATTCAAAATCTAATTTAAACCTGAAAAAAATATTGTTTTAAAATTTTAATCATCCATCCTTCCATCCATCCATCCATCTATTTATTCTCCTCCTATGTAGGGTCACAGAGAGGATTTGAAATAGTTAGATGTCACTAATCAAATAAGCAAACTTGTGACACTGACAATGTGAACTCCTTTTAGTTCAGTCATTCAATCTTATTATTATACTGATAATACATGATGTATTTTTATTTGAGCCAATTTTTTTAAGTTTTTTGTTGTCTTTAGTATCAGATTTGACAGAAAGGGTTAAGACCCAGTCTCAGAATTTTCTTGGCCCTCCACTCAAAGTTCTATTCTAAGAATCCCAAAGCTAATGAATAAAAATAAGGCTGACGTCTTTTTTGCGTCGATCTGTATCTTGACTGACATTGGTTTCTAAAGATAGATTGTAAAGTATGGGGTGCTAATCAGCAGTATTGTAGTTTAAACCTCAGAGTCCCACTGTAGCAAAATGACAGTAGTTATTTAAAGAGCAATTAAATAATACCTTTTTTTCTCAGTTCCCAAAATTTAGTGATAGAAAAACTTTTTTGCATTTTTCTGAATGTTTCAGAAATGCTACAGGGGTCCTTTTGTGTGTAATTAACACATCAGAACATAGCGAATTAGCTATATATATATAAATATTAAATATAAAAATACATATTTGTAAACATTTCAAACGGTTTTGATGTAGTCTAATGAAATAATCAAATTTCTTACCTCATTAAGTATTACTGCAATTTGAGACATTTTTAACAAACGTCATAATTTCATAATAAGCAACTCCAAAAAATATCTTTCATAGAAGTAAAAAGGAAGGGATGATAATTAAATAGAAAAAAGTCTGTCTGCTGCTCAATGTAATGAAGTGTTTTTAATACATCAAAAGTATGTTCTTATACATTACCTAAACCATTTCTCATTTGTATTGATTACATATTGGTTGTGTTTCTGTAAAACATGTGTATCTTTGATGCCTTTAATGTCTTTATAGCATAACATGCCTGATTAAAAAATGATACAAGTCTCTGTTTTTTGCACCTGCTTTTCTTCAGTTGGCGATAAAGTCCCAGCAGACATCCGACTGACCTCCATACGCTCTACTACTCTGAGAGTGGACCAGTCCATCCTGACGGGGGAGTCTGTATCCGTCCTGAAACACACAGACCCAGTGCCTGACCCCCGTGCCGTCAACCAGGATAAGAAAAACATGCTCTTTTCTGTAAGATTTTCTGGAGTGATTATGTTAGTTATCTGTCCATCTTCAGCTATTCTTCATGAATTTCAGGTTTTGTTTTTGTTGCCTGTGGCGATTAGGCACTGGATTAAACACTGCCAGATGTGGACGTTTATGATTGTTTGTGTACTGTAGTGGATTATGTCCGGCAGTCGAGTCTGTGTGTTGAATAAAACATCACTCATATTGTTTGCTCCCACATGGCTATAGACTGAGTCATCACATCACACAGGCTTTGAGCTCTCAGATGGATAATGACCAGAGAGTACCAGCCTCAAAGACTCCACCCACACACCCACACACGCACGCTAAAGCCTCCATTACTTCTGTCCCGCTGAGAAAGTCTAATGGATGTCTGGCCATGTAAGGACAGGAACATAAACAGTGACTTGGAGGACCCATCCAAAATAAAAAACAAAACAATGAATGAAATGGGTAGCACTTTATTTTACAGTCCTGTTCTGCTGCTTAACAATTCTAATAACTAGGTACTAACCCTGAACCTACCCCTAAATCTAACCTTAACCCATGTAGTTACCTTATATTACCCAGTACTTTCTTGGGTAAGTACACTGTAAGTACATCTAGTGTAAAATAAAGTGTTACCATGATATGACTTTAAATATCACACATCAAGGCTCCAAATTTAACTTTTTGTCTCAGCAGACAATGGTAGGTGTTAAAATAGTACCTATGTAGTACCTACTAAGTGCTATGAAGCTATATCAAACATACATAGCATTTTTTTTTTTTTGTATATATGTGTCAGTGGAGTGTGCCAGTCACTCAATGAAATGCCACCTGCTACAAAAACACCTTGACGTGATGTTACTTTGTTCTTTATTATTTCATTTTGATAGATTTCTAAAGTTTGTACATTTTCAACAGTAAAAGTAACAGTTGAGGTAAAAAGATACATTCTCTTATAGTAGATAATTTGTACTGCTTAGATTTGATTTAAATTACTTGTCATTTATAAATTGCATTTTAAATAATGTATTATGTCACAATTCCTGTCTAATAACTGGTCAATAACGATTTAATTCATTTGTTCATTTTATTCAATCTCTCAATTCCCAAGCTTGGTAGAAGTACTGTAGGTGATGTTAATTCATCCTGGAAATCCAATTATGCTCATAGTAATTACTCTATATGACAGTTCTTCTGATCCACATGTAAATGTGTGTTTGTGTAGGGGACGAACATTGCAGCAGGGCGAGCGATAGGTGTTGTAGTGGCCACAGGTGTGCACACAGAGATCGGGAAGATCAGAGATGAGATGGCAGCCACGGATCCAGAGAGAACCCCTCTGCAGCAGAAACTAGACCAGTTTGGAGAGCAACTCTCTAAGGTAGGAATCTCAATTATCTGTGCTCTCTCTTTTTTATTTTTACCTTCACTCTATTGTTTGTCGAGTAACTATGCTCCTTGTATATGATTTCTGTGCACAGAAATTTCTTCTGAAATTTTCTGTATGGAGACAATGTGCAGTGTAAAGAAGTGTAAAGAATTTTTTCCTTGATTTATTAGTGGATTGAACCACCAAATTCCATGTTTAAATAAAATGTGATTACATTTACGAAATAATCTTATTTAATTCTGAAATAAGCAACATTTTATCATATATTTAATCTTGCTTGTGCATATGACTTTTTAAAAACTAGTTGGCTCTTTTATATATACTTTGCAGTATATATATTCCAAACCTTTGCATAATTTTGCTATTTCCTGCTATACTTGAACTCGGTGCACCTTGAGTTTTTTTTAGAGCATATCATTTGCACTGCGATGGTAATTTGCCATTTTTGTACCTCATTATTGTACCTCATTATTTTTACTATTTCAGTCCTTTTTGCACATTTTTGCTATTCATGAACTCACTGCACCTTTTATATTTATACACATTGCCATTTACACTATAATTGTCAACTGCCATTTATACATCATTATCACTATATCTGCAACCTCTCTTATTTTTGTTCTTTGTCATTTGCATTTAACTTATCTCTTGCCATCTATACCTCATAAAACTGTATTTTATTGGCTGTGTACTTGTACTTTGACCAATAACAATTAAAGTAAATGTATTCTAATCTAATCATATTCCACTCCAAAAACAGCCTGTGTTAAATGAACCAAAAAATACAATACAAATGTAAAAATACATTTACAATATTTAATTGACAGATTGTCTCATTTGCTACATAACAGTTATCATTCACTCTGTAATGACCTGTCAGAATTATCGAGCTCCAGAGGTAGAGTCAGAAGTAGCTGTTTGAATGTGAGTCATTCTTTTTCTTTCTCTTTCTGTCTGAAGGTGATCACAGTGATCTGTGTGGCGGTTTGGGGTATTAACATCGGTCACTTCAGTGACCCAGTGCACGGAGGCAGCTGGCTGCGTGGAGCTGTGTACTACTTTAAGATCGCAGTGGCTCTGGCTGTAGCCGCCATCCCTGAGGGTGCGCAAATGTTAACCTATTTTTTCTCTTTGCCATTGCCAAATTATTTAAATCTCCTTTTCTCAGGAATTATACAGGTGCAGGTCAAAAAATTAGAATATCGTGAAA
>SCHK01443691.1:0-13281 GCA_004124795.1 Poropuntius huangchuchieni
AAGTATTGTTCATTCTTAGTTCATGCTAACTAATGTTGTTAGCTAATGAACCTTATTGTAAAGTGTTACCAAAAAAATTATATCTTCACTGTATTATAGCTAACAGCAATTATAAAAAATGTTATCTTGAAAATCTGAATAATTAATAAATATTGATATCTCAATATTTATTATTAATTAATTAATATATATTTTTTTCTATACTCTTTTAGTACAATATATGTATTTATGTAGCCCTTTCCACAGCAGTGTTTTAAAAATTATTGCATTAAATAAATGTTATATATTTAATGTATAAAATTTATATATTAAGTAAATATTTAATATATTTAATAAATATTCTAAATTAACACTTCTACATTGGCATCTTTAAAAAATGTCTCCTATATTTTTACATTTGGTTTTTTCTCAAATTTTGCACAGACCCCCAAAACTAATCATTCATTTGAAATATTTTGTGCTTCATTGTGCAGATTAACTACTTCATTTCATGCTTAATTTTATCCTGTGAGACATTTGGATGAGTTAGATGTGTCCTGACTTCAGGAAGTGACATCAAACTGTCAGCTAGTACACAGAAATGTTTCATCCAGACTTTATAAAGTATGTACCACCTTGTCTTTCTGCAGTGCTCTTAGCCTCTCTTCTCCCCACAGCCTAAGAGTCTATATGCGTCACGCCCATATGCATAATTCATCTGTTTTAAAATATATCACTTATTTATGGCAAAAGACTCCTCTATCCAGGTCAAGGAGCCTCTTCAGCTCTGGGCACCCATGCAGGTGTCCTCCGAGGATCTGTGCTGGAGCACATGCAGGAAAAGCATCCAGCCGTCCGTATTAGTCTCACCTGTCCTGTCTGTTTCCCATCAGGCCGCATAAAGAGCGTCACTGCAGTCTAAATGAGTAAAAACGCAGTGCAGCTGATGTTGCAGTGCTCTCCTAGGGATTTGTCATCACGTTGAGTAAAGTTGAATCTGTTTTACTTCGGTTAGAAACGCTAGGTGACCTCATGATGCGGTTCTCCTGAAAGCGCTTGGGAGATTTCATTGGCCGGTTCGTGTTTGAGTCATAAATTATAACTCAGGAGAAGAGAAGTTTGAGAAATTAGTCCATGCAGTTACATCTGCTAAAATAAGCTTCAATCGATCGCACCTAAAAATTCAATTTCCTTTGATTTGTTAAGGAAAATGGCAGTTGTGTCCAAAGCTTAGATTTGTACCAATGAAGAAGCAAGGCTGGGGAGAAATGGTGTCCTTGTAAGAAAGATATAAAGCAAATTTATGTGTGGTTATGCAGAGGCAGGTGTACGTGGTTTGATAATATGTCCTTGTATATTAGCATTTATTTATTATGTCCCTTCAAAATGTCTTTTCACACACATAAATACATACATAAATGCTTATAAATTTCCTGGCACACTGTTTTAAGGGACATTCACACAGGACGAGGAGACACGCTGTCCTGATCCTCCTCCCTCCTCCCCCTTCCCTGTCCCATCCTCTCACACCGTCTCTGTCCCCTTCGTCCGGTCCCCTCTGGGTTGTTTCCAGAAAGAGAGAAGGAGAGGTTGATTTATGGAGGGTATTGGGAGGATTCTGGCTGTGCTGTGAATGTACGCAGTGCCACCAGCTCACCTTGTGTTAGACTGAACCCTGCAGGATGGACCCTTTCATTGCATTTATGATAGATTCATTCTCAGTATTTTTATCTAGCTCCTCTGTTAAATGTATATATATATATATATATTTTTTTTTTTTTTAAATATAATTAAATATTTATTAAATGTATTTTCAAAACATCACCATCCTCTGCCCTTTTATTTGAAGAAATTATGCAGTTTCTTCAACTAGTAAAGACTACATTTTCAATGAGAAAGAAGTTTTTTAATGCAGTTATTTATTTATACATTAGTTTATTTAGTCCCACTTTATATTAGGTGGCCTTAACTACTGTGTATCATATGGCTGTAGAAAGCACACAACGCAGGAGTAGAAATAAACAAGAAAGTCCTTTAATAAATCCACAGGCAGGAGATAAACAAAAATCAACATCAATACTGGACCTCAGGAGCAAAACACAGGGCTTAAATACTGGAAAAGGTAATAAAGAAGAACTGAAACAGGTGTGGAATGATTAATCAAAAACCATGGAAACTAATGAGGAACAGAATCAGGAGACAGAAACATGAAAATCAAAAACAAAACAGAACATAACCATGACACTACTCATACCACCAAAGTAGACCACTTAATATAAAGTGGGACCATTTATTTAAATTTTTTAATAAGCATTTATTGAGCCTTGAACTAATATGTTCGATTCTTGTGGCAAAACATAACTGTATATAATATTTATACAAAATAGTGTACATTGTTAGAAGTTTTCTGCAAATTTAGAAACGTTACAATATATATATATATATATATATATATATATAAAATCAGTTCAGCAGTTTTTATTTAACATATTAATTTAATATATATATATTGTATTTACATTTTACATTACAATACATTTGAATTATTAAAATGTAATGTAATGTAAAATATTACAATATAACATACAAAACAATATAATACATATATGTGTGTGTGTATGTATGTATACACTTTATTCATGTCAAGATCACAGTAATTTATAATTTTGCGTAATTTGTGATCTCAAAAAAAAAAAAAAGCATGGTTTCCATATGTTTGTAAATATGCAAATTAGAAGTAATTATTGCAGTTTGCACAATTTTAGCACCCTCTGCTTGCATGTTTTTGTTTTGCAACCTCAGTAGTTCACAACTTCTGACTGTTTACTGTCACGACTTGAACTTCTCTTTTTTTCCTGTGTCTTTTAGGGCCAGGCAGACTTGTTGAAGCATGCAAAAGGAGAAGCGGTAGACACTTTGCGACAGATTCACTGTGCTGCTCACTCGTGCGGCTTGGCCAAGAACGGAGCATCCACGTCCCCTGCCTCACCTCTACTGCCGCCCCACGCACGGCCCCTGCACACCATCCACGAGACTGAGCCGGACAACACCACCCTGCACTAAGAGAGAGAGAGAGGATTTTATTTTTTTCCAGTTTATCCACATTGTGAGGAAGGTGGTCTTTGCCTCTTTAAACCAGGCAACGGGAGCTGTAAGGAAAGAGTCAGGTGGGGTGATTCAGTGAAGGACACACAGGAGCCAGTTTAACTCTCTTCCCAGCTCCACCATGCCTGCTGGGCTCACATCTTGAATTGGTATCCCCACATGGAGTCATGTTTTAAAGCATTATAGTGACCTGCTCTCCTGTGACACAGCTGCTGTTGAAAATTTGCTGTGATCACTTACTCTAGCCACGATATCCAGTCAAAAGCCCCAAATCTCAATCATAATCAGTCACGTAAACGGATAAATCACCCAAAAATGAAAATTCTGTCATCGTTTACTCACCCCAAGTTCGTTCCAAATCTGTATGACTTTCTTCCGTCAAACACAAAAGAAGACATTTTGAAAAATAAATGTTCTTGTGGTTGTAGTACATAAAATGAAAGTCAATGGGGTCCAGTGTTGTTTTGAACACCACTGAGTTTTATTGTATGGCAAAAGTGGTTAAAATATTTCAAAAAGTACAAAACTACTTGCTGAAAAAGAAGTAAAGCATTTTGAGCAAACAAAGGCCGCTTCAGGAAACAAAACAAGACAAAGCAAAGCAAATGAGAACTCACTTATAGAGGCAAAGGCCTCCTCAGTTTACACCAGTGTAGAAGTAAAGACTCTCTCACTCCCCCTGCTGGCTCCTCCACACATTTCTATTCATTTTAGAACTGACTAAAGTAAAAACTGAACACATTGGTCCTAAAAGGGGCCTTTCTCCAGGGGTCGCACGTGTGTGTGTGTGTGTGTGTGTGTGTGTGTGTGTATATATGTATGTTTGATGCGTACGTGGTGTATTTTAAATAAGGAAAAGTGTGTATATTGTTTCTAAACTGGAAACTGGATTCGTCCCGTTGAGATAGGCTCTACTGGGAAGAATAGAAACTCTGGGAAAATACGGATCTCAGTCGTTGAGAAAAGCACCACTGAGGATCAGACAAGCAAATAAATATTTCAATAAATGAAGAATTAATAATTTTAAGACAAAAGTAAACGACACTTGACCATCTCATTAAAAAACACATCACACCCAATAATACACCCTGTTCATGAATATTGTTATTACTGCTGTTAATATTGTGGGTAGGTGTTAATTAAAATGGAGGTTATTTTATATTTGCGTAAACAGGTGTCATTCTGTACCAGTTTTCATCCAGTTTTTGGAAACTTCACAGGAAGAGGAAAGGTTGGGAGATGAGGGGNNNGGTGGAAACTTCACAGGAAGAGGAAAGGTTGGGAGATGAGGGGGCCAGGATGGAAAATATAGTTTGGGTCAAAGAATTTGGGTGTTTACTGTCACATTAATGTCAAATAACATCTGATTGAGATGATGTCTGTCATTTATAAAACCCACATGATGTTATATAAAAGCTAATTGACATCAGAAATGTCTCCAGGTCATTTTTTATACTTAGTTATGTTGTATTACATTTCCAAAAAATCAGAGGACAAAAGCTACTGTTCAAAAGTTTAGGGTCAGTAAATTTTTTATTGCTTCTAAAATCTTCTTTTATTGCATTTCTTTGTTTAAAAATTTGGTATGAACAGTACCATTGTGAAATATTATTAGAACTGTCTTCTATTTTAAAACTTCTATTTTTCTGTGATGCAAAGCAGAATTTCAGCATCATTACTCCAGTCTTTAGTGTCACATGATTATTCAGAAATCATTCTAATATGCTGATTTGATGCTCATTTCTTATTATTTTCAATGTTAATGTTTTTGTGGAAACCGTATATATTTTTTCAGGATTCTTTGAATAGAAAGTTAAAAAGAACAGCATTAGTTTGAAATAGAGATCTTTATAAATGCCTTTGCTGTTTAATGTATAATTGCTGAATAAGTATTAATTCATGACCCTACATTTTTTGAAAGGTAGAGTAAATGACAAAAGATCATACAGATTTTAGACTCATTTAGTCAGACTTTGGCATTGTTATATTGAGCTACAGGAACACAACTATCATATCCAAAGACACGTGACATTGGTACAGACCATTACAAACATTTATAGTCATTTGCGTTGCATATATTTTTAATTCCTTCATGTTTCACATTTCTCTGTACATTTTTTTCATAATTAGCCATTAGCCAATGCTTGTGATTTTCTTCTCTTGTAGTGTCCTATGACTTTCTCACATTCAAAAACCTCAGTTTACGTATAATGTGAATTCCATTACTCATGCAATCCATCACACGTCACATAAATAGACTGCTCTTTCTCTGTGGTCAGTTGGGACAGTCCATCTACCTGTGTGTGTGGTCATTAACTCTAACGGCTCTCTGACCTTCTGCTTCACACAAAAGCATCCAGTCATTCATATTCTCCTGCTGCTTTATTTGTTAGTGACACCACGGCGTTGTTGCTCCTTTGTTCCATTCAGCCTTTTGTCACTGTATCAGGACCCTCTACATATGCAGCTAATTAAGTCCAGGCCTCGTCACACACTCATTCTGTTGGCATTCGCTAACGAAGCTTGTCTGCCCCTTCACAATAGTCCTAAAGAGCTCTCTATACAATTACTTGGATACAGGCAGACGCTAATGACAAAGATGCTAACAACCCTAACAGTTCTTTATTGTATCATAATCCAGCTTCAAATGAGAAACATGACATTGAAGATATGAAGGGGGTAATATCAGCTGGTTTTCTTTGTCAGTCTAATTTCTGCCTATAATTAACCTCGGAGGACGGAGGGGTGGGTGGCACATCTGTATAAAAACACTAGTCCCGTATCAGAGACCGAAAGGAGCATCGAATTTGAAGATACATGACATTTGTGTACAACAAGACCGGGGCAGCAGCCAGACGCATGGACTGCACAGCCAAGGTAAGACCAGTCAGAGACTGTTCGCAAATTATTTCAGCTATTTAAGAAAGCTTAAATTTTAATGGTTCCATCTGGGGATAATACAATTTAATTTGCAATGACATTCATGCTGATCATAAAGTTTAATTGGAACTAAAAAAATGATACAAGCTGCAGCTGCCAAGCTTAACTGATAGAGAGTAAGGCAATCTGACCGTTTAGGCAGTCTGTGAGCTTTCCAAAAGAAAATTATAATTAAAGGTTAACTCAAAACACAGATGTTTATTTTTCTTCCAAAATTATAGCTAAAATAAATCAACAAGCCTATTAGTAACTATTGTTTGTATTGACAGCTGCCATCCCATAATAATTAGAACTCAGAATTCTTGGAATAAACAATTAAAAGATTTTTATGTGGGATACTATACTATATTTAATTTAACTTTATTAATTGTGTTGAAATCTTTAAAAAGTTAAATGTTCTCCCCATTGTGCAATAAAAATATGTGCATAAATGTATATATGTATTTATTACCACCCTACATCCTAGTACATTCCTACATCTTATTCTATTCCATTCTATTCTATTCTATTTAGTGCTGTCAAACGATTAATCACAATTAATCACATGCAAAATGAAAGTTTTTGTTTAAATAACATATGCGTGTGTACTGAGTATGCAAACACATGCATGTATATCTTTAAGCAAAATATGTTGTGTTTACATATTAAATATATTTATGTATAATATAAAATATAAGAATATAAATATATATAAATATACTCTATGTGTTTGTGTATTTATATACATAATATACACAGTACACATATATGTGCACACACAAAAAAAAAAAGTATTTTGGATGCGATTAATCGTTTGACAGCACTAATTCTATTCTATACCACACCTGTATGTAGGCTACAATTAATTTTATTTTTCATTTTTTTCTAATCTTTTTATTTATATATACATCTGTGTATTTTTATTCTCATCTTATTTTTATTAGCTGTGTTTTGTCTCTGTGTACTGGAAGCTTGTGACTAAAACAAATTCCTTGTGCATACATGGCAAAAAAGCTCTTTTTGACTTCTGACTAACAAACAAATTCAGTTTCGTTGTTTAAAATAAGACAATTTCAGTGTGGTGAAGATTCTATTTTCGTAAACCACTAGTTTTCAATCTTAACAATTAGATAAAGAAACAAGCTATCAAAAACAGGTGTACAAGTGTACAATATGAACCCAAGAATTTAAATTTGGTCAATTTCGTGTCTACTGAGGCTCATGGGATAAAAAAAAAAAGTTATAAAAACTCAGATGCAAATATACAAAATCAGCCGCATTGTGATTTAAATATCATTAACCAGAACGTCTGAATTGTTTAATAATAATCAGCGTTTACTGAATGCATCCTCTCTCTCTCTCTCCATCAGAGAGTTCAACTGCTCCTCTTCATGGCGCTGCTGGCGCACCTGGCTCGTGACGCAGAGGGCGTGGCCACCTGCTGCTCGAGCGCATCAAGGTCTTGCAAATTGTACGAGATTCTGTGCCGCGCGGGACGCCGAAACGACACGTCCGTCGCCAGGCATATCGGCCGCTTTAATAACGACGCGGCTGTGGGTATTCTAACGCTGGGCAAGCGTAAAGTGGGCGAGAGACGCGTCCAGGACCGTCTTCAGCAGCTCCTGCACGGCTCGAGGAATCAGGCCGCGGGGATCCTGACGATGGGAAAGAGACTCGAGGACGGCGCGCGCCTGCCGCTGCAGTATCTGATGCCCCGGGCACCGGGGGACCTGGACGCTTATGAAAGACGATGACACTTGTCGCTTTTTAAAACTGCGGCAGTGCTGTTCATTGGTGACGTTAATTTGCAGGCCAACACAGAAAGCTAATTCTTAATGAAGTTTGAAAATAACATTTTTGATTTGATAATAAAAAAATAGGTTTATGATTAACATTACGCTAATAAGAGACATAGTCACATACTGTAGCCTTCAGTCATACCGCAAATGTTATTTTTATGTCTCTAGCCTACAACCTAAGTTGTACGTAATTTTAAAAACCTGTTAAAACTCCTGAGGTAATCACAAGGTTTCAAAAAATGCAAAATCATTTATTTTCCATTGATGAACAGCTATATTACCTGTATCAGTGGGCGTCGCGCTTTTCTGATTAATAAAACACACAACTAAATTTGTTAGTTATTAATGAAGAGTATTTTATCATAGTTATCAGAACCATTTATCTTGTTTTATAAAGATGAGTTGTTAGATTTTAGTCATGTGTAGTATGTTTTGTGGTCAGCAGATGGCAGACGTTGTAAATATTGTAAAATAAAACACTGGCTTAATAAAGTCCAGTTTCTTTTTTGGTTTGGGAAGTATATGAAAACTCACAAAGCTTCAACAAAAACACAACTAAGTCGCTTGAGACTAAACCTGAACTACACACCTGAAGCTTCAGAAACAAATTTACAAACATTCTAACATGAAATCAAATTTCAAAGAAAATGCTCCTCCACAATATATCAGCATTTATAATATAGAAGACCTGTGTGATATTTAATGGCTTTTTCTGATCATTTGATCCAGTAGAATAATCATGAACACAAAATCACACACAAGCGCATGTGACAACTTGCCCCAGTATCATTGTGACAGCTTGTCTCAACCTGACACATTTTTTGGAAGATAATTAGCTTTTTCAAAGGCCCATGCTTTCATCCCTCGACCCCCACTGCCTGTGAAAACAACACATTTTCAGATTGTTCCTGCAGCCTTGGCAATATTGTATTGACCCAGAGCTGTATCCTTTCAGATTTTACCCTTATAGAAATTCCTGTGTGTGTTTGTGGGTGATGCTGCTTTTGTCTGGTAATATATGTAAATATCTGCTCAGCACAGATGGTGGTTCTGCTTTCCCTTTCACACCATCTCTCCCTCTCTCTCTCTCTCCACCTAATTCTTGTGTTTATGGTAATGTCACTGTCCCTTTAAACCCACTTCAGCCCTTAAAGTCTCTTTATTTGTGGTTTTAAGACTCAGTACTGCTCCCATTACAGCCTCTATAACTGTCACTCAGTCACTAGAGAGATCTACTTGTTCCACATTAATTTGGTTATATGCGAAATGTTTTTCTGCAGGCTTTCAGATAGATTATCTTCTCGAAAACAAATACACATTTGCATCCCACAGCAGCAAAATAAATGTAATCATTATTCATTTTAGTAATTATATGTAATAATTATATTTGGATAGATAGATAGATAGATACCTGTGTGTGAGTGTGTATATATAAACACATACATATTTTACTATTAATAAATGATAATAAATAATATTAAATAATGTTTCTGAATTTAACCAATTAGTACATTTTTAGGTTCTTCGAGAAACTATTCACTGTGATCTACTTGTGCCATTTTTTCCATTGTTGCTCTTTGTGCTTCTTCCTTATAAAAGAGAGTAGGAGAGAGAAAGAGACCGAGAGAGAAAGAGGGAGGGACAGAAGAGTAGAGAGACAGCAGTGAGTGGAAGAGAGATGCAGTAGAGATTGTGCACCTGCCTCAGATAGGACACAACAGATGAAAAGGAAGAAAAGGATGCAAAGAATCATCTGACCTCTTATTTGGACAACCTAAAAAAAATCCAACAAAGAGACTTGCTGTGGACAAGCTGTGTGGAGACTGAGGGGGGCATAGAAGAGACACAACACAAGCAACAAAGGAAAGAGATGAAGCTCTATACTGAGCATCTTTTGAGAGAAGAAGACAGAAAATCCTGCTGTTTCACTGAAGAGAGTGAGAGCAGAGCAGATGTACCAAACTGATGGGCTGTAGAAAGTGAGCGCAATATCACCACAAATTAGACAAACTTAACCATCCGGACATAGACTGCTGGGCGACAAGAATGCATCCTACCAAACTACAGTTTCCTGAGCTTAGCGTAGCGTCTGATTACTGCACCACATGCTCTTTAAAGCAGAGACACTGAAGACTGGAGTGAAACTGCTGCAGAAGGCTTTCAGCTCAACTGATACGGTCCTTAACAAGCAGCCATTAGCACCTTGTATAAGCCAGCCACCGACACAGTTTGAACTTCAGACAGGATCACCTCACCTCTCCGCTTTCTCTCGCTCTCTGTTCTGTATGTGATGGAGCTCTGAGGATTAGTCATCATGCCAGTGATGAAAGGGCTCCTGGCCCCTCAGAACACCTTTCTTGACACCATCGCCAAGCGCTTTGATGGCACACGTGAGTAGTTCTGTCAGTAAAGCTTTCATCCTCAGAGACGCTGAAACTCTTTCTAATGCAGCTTCTGACCTCATGTAAAATGTGAAAGGATTTTCAAGTCTTACTATTATAGGATTTTTTAAATATTTACTTATATATTAAATTAGCTTTTATTTTGTCAGTTTTTTTTATGGTTGGTTTGGTGTTTTATTTCATTTTTATTTTATTATATTTTTTAAATTCGGTTAGTAATGGGCAACATTACTATAAGTTTTCCTTTAAGTTGTATTTATATTAATATATTTTTAATATTTCAATTTATTTTTATAATTATAATTATATACTATAATTATATTTATAATTTATATTATTATAACTTTATTTCAATTACCAAAAACATTTTGTATTTGTTTTAATTAACAATAATACTGTTTCGAGTTCTTAATAACTAGTGAAGAATTTTTAACTTAAGTCTTCAAAGGCTAGACTACGTTTTAAATAAGACTTTTTGCTCATGAAATATTTTTCAGACATTTTTTGAAGCAATATATATGCATTTCAAATATACATATTTTAAATAATGAGATTATGTTATTGAGAAAAAAACTTGTCCGTAAAGATTAAAATCAGAATATTTGAATGACAAATACAAAATGTCTTTCTCGTGCAGATTTTATTTGCTGTGATATAAGGTCTTCATTATGCTGTTTTTTATGTTTATTGCTCGTACCTTTGTTTCAGAGACTCTCCGTGGGAGTCCTTTGTTTTGTGATATATTGAGTGAACATTTTAGACTAATAAGAGCGTTTCATTATGCTGTGATTACAAAAAGTATGGCTATATCGTAAGAAGTGCAGTATGAGCCAAAGTATTTACTTAATATATGTGAATTCAGCAGGCAGATTCATGCAGAAATGTTGCCATCCTTGAAGGCTGAATGACTTATTTTAGTGTCAGTAGGTCAGATGATGGATGTGTTATATCATCCTGACAAATTGTACTTGGTAATGTTCTGGAGTTGTGCTTTTTTGCTGTATGGATAAATCCAGGCTGAACTGTTGAATTTGTTTGTGTGTGTACAGAACTACTTGAAAAATCCCTGAAGTGTTATTCATTGCAAGAACAGCGCTCAGTATTCAGTAGTGTGGGAGTTATGCTTTACAATTCAGTGCAAATACGAGCGAACAAGTGATGGAGGGCAATAGATGATGGGATCATTTTGTGTAAGTAGTCCTCACTCCCTCTCTACCTGCCATCACGTCTGTCGAGAGAACTCAAAGCACTCTAAAGCCATGAAGGTGGGCATGACTAAACCTTGAATGTGCGATAGTGTGTGCTGAAGTGTTAAATTTACCCTATCTGCTCTGAATTGACAGACACAGTGGTGTGAGTGTGTTATAGTCTGATCCGTCAATACAGGATACGGTGTAAATCACGGAGATTGTTCATCTCATCCATTCATCTAGGTTACTCAACGCTTTATGCTCCGCACCCAAATCCAACATTTTTTAAATGAAAGCTTTATGTGTACTCTCAGAAAAAAAAAGTACAAAAGCTTTAACTGGGGCAGTACCCTTTCAAAAGTTTACACCTACCTTATTTACCCCTAAAAGGTACATATTAGTACCTAAAGTATATATATATAAGTACGTTTTGAAAGGGTGATGAAAGTGATGAAATCAGATGTGTTTGTTCAGCGCATGTGAATTTGAACACTACTATGGATTGAATTTTGTAATGCAAATATTGCAAATACAACAATGCAAAGAAAAGTCTACTTAAAAACCAAGCAAGCATCAGATTTTAAACCACATGTAAATGTGCTTTGAACAGGGTTTGTAAGATTGGCTTTTCATATAGTTTTTTTCTGTTCACACTACAAACAACTAAATGAATTCAAACTGGATTAACTTTGAAATGTTAAACTTGCTTCAGCTGCATTCTACTTTTATTATCTGCTGCATGTGTGGCAAATTTGCGGTTTATTCAGCCCACCGCATGGATTTCACTATTGGTGTGAATACACCATTAATCATTGACTTGTTTTGCTTTTTCACGTCAAGTTTGGCCTGAAAGACCTTAACTAGACTTTTCACTCTATGACCATAAGGATTCCAGCCTAGGTACAGTTGTATGTTTCAAACAGTCACTAAGAATCTTGTTCTGGTCTAATAAGAAGTGCCATCTTCACCCAGCCTGAATATCAGATATATTGAAGCATCTGGTGTCAGTCTGTTTAGACTGTAAAGAGTCTCTTAATGAGCTCTCAGGAGATTTCACCATCAGTAGCCTTTCACCTTCTCAACACTGCTGTGATGACTAATAAAATAAGAAAAATTACAAACCAATCACAGCATCCACTCAACATGCAGAAATATCGATAGCCATATTATCTAAAATAAGCAAAAGGCTTTTGCTTTCTTTCGTGATGCTCTTAACAAAAGCAATGTCCTTAACTCACTGTACAGCCAATCATATAAATCATATGAATCACTCCCTCTGCCGTTCCTGGGGACAGATTTTCACACTATGAAATGTCACGCTGACCATTTGCTCTCTCACTTTTCAGAACAACCTCCTGCTATCGTGTCACACCCGTCCTAAGCAACACTGGCTGTCTAAATTCAGCGTCAGTGTGTACATGTGTGAGTGAAAGACGTGACGTTGAGTATTTTTTTTATGCCTCGATAACACAACCCTTCTCTCCCCTCTTGTTTTTTCCCTTCTCCTTCATAATCGCTTAAATCACTTTTAATTAGCTGCGGCAGACTAAAGATCGGAAGAGGATTATTAGAACAGAGAGGTGCTTGACAAGGCCTTAAAGGATCCATGTCGTGTCCTGTAGCCTATGCTTCATTAAAACTGTAGTATTGATCATGCATAACTGTCTATTTTAGCCTTTCAGTTAGACCTGGACACTTGATATAAGGCTTTAAAACCCTTTAAAGACTTTAAAATATCAAATGTGGAAGTTTGCAAATGGTTGGTATGCATGGTGGCAAAAAAAATCCAATTTAATGAAAAAATTATTTGTTTAAAAATATATAATGTTGGAGGTTGGTAAGTTGGCAAAAACATATATATATATATATATATATATATATATATAT
>SCHK01443704.1:0-11451 GCA_004124795.1 Poropuntius huangchuchieni
CTTCAAAATATCTTCCTTTGTGTTCAGCAGAACAAATAAATACATGAACTATCCCTTTAAGTAAATGTATCTTGATTTGAGAATGTTTAGATATCTCTACTGGAAACACGACAAAAATACTGAGTAAGAAAATAATTTTTGCAGTGCAAATAGTTTGACTATACCCGATCAGACTGCTTTCTAAACAATTAATGTCAAGATATACAACAACACAACAACAGACTGCTTCTACCATCATAAAGAACTATTCACTTGTGCACTGCAGTCCATTGAAGTGCAATTATGACTGAATAACAGAGCTTCATTAACACATGTACGTGGGTGGTTAGAAGTGTGTGATTTTGTGTATTTGTGTGAGTTTGTGTCTCTCAGTATATGTGTTTGGAGGCCCCTGTTGTGGAGGCCTCAGGACCCCATGGGTTCCACCATCTGTTGTGCTTTTATGGTCTCACTTACCGAAGAAAAACTGTGAAGAACTCCATGTTCGGAAGTCATTCATGAATACGAAAACTAAACTGGCAAAAAAATAGGACTGTTTTTATCATTTTATTAAAGTAATGACTTAAAAAAAAATCAAATAATTGAATTACTGTCCATTTGAATGAAATTAAATGAATTAATGATGTTAGCCTAATCACGTTTGCCTAAAGCATGGTCATATTTCTAACTACAGGAAAGGAAATACTCCTGATGGTGAACACCAATGATCCAGATGATGGGAGTATCCTAAGGGAAGAGAGAAGAACAGATTCTGCCTCTCCGTTCTTGCTCACCCACCCCAAAGTGTGGGATGAAGAGTCGGAGGACGAGACCACTACAGTTCATCCTGCTGTTTCAGAGTCTGAGCCAACGTTAGCATATGGCAACATTACAAGTAGGTATATTCCTGCTTTGAACCAATATGTTATAACATGGTTTCTCCCTTATGATATCATCCGTATAGAGCCTGGAGGGGTTTGGATGGGGAAACTGTTGTTTTATATAATCAATTTTATGTTTAGATGAACTTTTGCTGCGTCTTATGAACATTAGTCCTGATCTGGCATCTTTATGCATGAGTTCAGTCATCCATAAACACCATTCAGTGTTTCTTTCCTTGATGGAAAACAGGAAATCATACGCAAAAGTCATACGCAAAGGTTCTGCATGGTCTACTTCTCTGTGTTATTTTAAGCAACTGAGTCACACTTCAAAAAAAAAGAAAAATCTGTTTGATTTTTTTTTGTACCAATCATAATGTAGTTGCTCATTGGAGCCTGATGTTANGAAAAATCTGTTTGATTTTTTTTTTGGTACCAATCATAATGTAGTTGCTCATTGGAGCCTGATGTTAATTTCAACGATCAAAATAAGAACAAAAACATAGTACATGTTATCTAGTTGGCTACATTATTATATGATGTCCACTTCAGATGGAAGAAAAAGAATTAATGAAAAGACTTTTCAGGCAATCATATCCTAGCAACACTGGTTCTCATCATCAATTAAGTACGTCATAGAAGAAAAAAAGGAAAAAGAATAAAGAATGTTCAGAACTACTGATGACTGATAATGTTTCCATTACACAAACAGCTGATCTTTATTACAACACTCATTTTTTTTTCTGTCTGTGTTTGCATGGTGCAGACGGTCAGTTTGTTGATTGGTAATGAGGATTTTAAGAGGCTCTTTCTCAATGAATTGAATCATTGAGTCAACTGAGTCATTGACTAATTAATTCAAAAACAATTATTCATTTTAGGACATAATGCCACTACTGGGTCTGTGTGTTGCTTGGAGATGTGCAAAGGTTAATCAGGCGTCTTCTTATTTAATAACATCATGTCAACTTAAATCGGTATTTCATGTCCGTTTATTTAATTAATTCAGTAAATAGGCATGTAATATCAGAATGATATTAATGATATTACGAAATAAACCCCATCTGGATGACTTCTAGATGGTATCCAGTAACATAGACACATCTGTGTGATTATGTTTGTGCAATGCATATTGCTGTGCTTGGTGTTAAAGGAATAGTTCACCCCAAAATGAAAATTTGTTGAGAATGTACTCACCCTCAGGCCGTTCAATATGTAGAAGAGTTTGTTTCTTCTTCAGAAAAGATTTGGAGAAATTTAGCATTACATCACTTGCTCACCAATGGATGCTCTGCAGTGAATGGGTGCCGTCAGAATGAGAGTCCAAACAGCTGATAAAAACATTACAATAATTCACAAGTAATCCACACAACTACAGTCCATTAATTAATGTCTTGTGAAGCGAAAAGCTGCGTGCATAGTTTGAGTCCTCTATCCATAATATTGCTTTCTCTAGTGAAAAGGCTGTCTCCTCTAAAAGTCTAAAGTCTAAAACTTTTTTTGATTTTGATGTGAGAAGACAACATAGAGTTGACTTTTTCTCTAGAGGAAGTGTTATTATGGATTATGAGCTCATATTTTGGCCAGAAGCAACCGTTAAAACACATTAACAATGAATTTGTTTACTACAAACACACATCTTTTCATGTCACAAGACATTAATCGATGGACTGGACTCATGTGGATTACTTGTGATGTTTTTATCAGCTCTTATTCTGATGGCACCCATTCAATGCAGAGTAAGAGATTTCGCCAAATCTGAACAAACTCATCTACATGTTGGATGGCTTGAGTACGAGTATATTTTTAGCAAATTTGGGTGAGCTATTGCTTAAATGTAAACTCTGGATTTAATACAAGCTTTTCTGTTGCACTCAGGAGCCAGTATTGAGAGAGATGGAGAGCAGAGAGAAAAGAGACGTGCACTCAAACTCCACTCAGGTATGTGTGGAGTAAAAGAGGAGAACATCGTCCTCTGCTGACTGCTGCTCCAAGTGCTTTTAATGCGTTAATACAGCTACAAAAACTGCTCACACAAGCGATACAGTCAGATTTTCTGCACAAATTAAACCTGGTCCTTGAATAAAAAGGGAATTTTTGGTTTTATGTCCGGGAAAGTAGTCCAGAAAGTGCACAGTAATGGTCCTGGCACCAAAAGCGCAACGCATTAGACATGGCCAAGATTATTTTACGCACTTCTTTTTTTTTTCCACAGTCTATTTCTGTCACATCCACAGTATAATATGAGACACAAGGAACGGAAACAGATAAGAGCAGAATTAATCCACTGATAAAAAAATAACATTCAAATCATCACTCCGCAAGTGTGTAAGCTTGCGTGTATACAAGTGCATATGTGTGTGAGAAAGAGAAAAAGAGATAAGACAGAGACAGTACGTTTGACTGACAGTGAAATTCAAGATAAATTTTGATTAAAAAGTGGAACCATTGTTAGATTGATTAAAAACAATCTTAATTTTATTGATTTAATTAATTTTTTCAAACATTACTTTCATTAGAGCATTAGTTTGAATGCATTTATACGCCCTGGAAATTTATTATGTAATGTTGCCTCCATTAAATGCAGACTTAGCCGCTGATCTGTGCCTTGAACCCATGTCTGAGGGCCACTGCACTGAATACGTCCTGTTCTGGTACTACTACGCCGTCTCAGGAGAATGCCGTCCTTTTGTGTATGGTGGCTGTGGAGGAAATAGGAACCGCTTCAGCTCCAAACAGGACTGTGAGAGTCAATGTATTCTGGAGAGGAGGAGAGGTAAAGAGCCAATCAGAATTCAGACTTCAGGTTACAATATATATAATCAGAGGTGATTGTTCAAAAGATAGACAAAACATTTTTTTTTAAATCAAAATTAATTTAATTACATTTTCTTATATTTTTACAGATTTTGGATCCTGAGGAGGAGAAGTGTGCTATTTTTAACAGATACAAATACTATTTTTGTACATTGCCATCCTATATGTATATTAGTTTATAACAGCTTTATGTGGCAGAAAAAATTATACTACATCCTATTTGCATTTTACTTCTACAGCACCACACATTGTTGCACTGTTGTAGTTATTTCTTACAAATATGCCATGTTTTTATTTAAAATGCTCATAAGCCAAGGTCATGATTCTAAGAGTAAATGCACTATTAATATAACCGAATATGTGTTTATAACCTGTCCACCATGAGGTTTATCATTTTGCACTAATGGTTCTGTTTGTAAAATGTTCTTAATCTGACTGTTGTGAGAGAATTAAAACAATGAAATGAATATATTTTTGAATGAGCTATATAGCACCCTGTGGGTTGGTGGGTGTGTGCGTGAGAACATTTTCACATCGTGACCTCTGATTTTGGACCGTGTTCTCAGAGCTTGGCCCTGTGGTGTGCATAAATGCTGCCATATTGGCTTTTCTTCAGAAATGTTTGTCGAGTCGTGTCTGGACGGTGTCTCCTGGGGGCAGGCGGAGTGTATTTGAAGCAATAGATACTAGCTGCATTTGTGGGTGGCTTATTTGTGCACATTTGTGAATGTATGCGTTTCCTTCCTCATTATTTTTACCCCTCCATATCTTCCAGTCTTAACAGCTTTGACATTCACTCTGTTCTGTCTTATATAATCCCCCTACCAAGCTGCTCCCTGTTGCATCCCGAGGTTTCTCGATTTTTACATATGTCCCAGCAGCAGGGGGCTCGTGTTGCAGGCCGTAGTCCAATTTCGAGACTGTGGTACAAGTTAGAAGACAGGACGCCCTTTACACTCTGTCTAAGGGGATCCCTGAGTGAACTTCATTGTGTACACTACAGAGAACAGATGCTCTTTACACCTGCTTTAAAATGTAGCCTGTAGTTTTAAAGTTTTAATGAGCTTCCTTTAACGTCATGTGGATTAAATATATTATCGTCCAGCCCAATGCACAATGTTTACAATGTATAAAGGTGATAGTTAATGAAGTCTCCAAACTTCTGAGCCCGTAATAGCAAAGCAATCAATCATTAAAGGGAAGTGGGAAGAAAACTCATTAAACTTATGAGCGTGAACTGCGGAGCAATTAACTCACAGGGAGGTCTAAAAAGGGACACAAACATTAGATATGGTCACTGACCCTGAAAACTGAGAAAACAATAAAACAGACCTTATAAATCTTATAAATGGCTTAATACAGATGCAAAGTAAATAAAGTGTTGCGCTGTCCATGGTACTGAATGCCTTTGGATGAATCTGTAAATTCTCCACTTGCCTGCCAAATTGTAAACCATATTTTAACAAATGTATTTATTTTATTTTAACAATTATATTGGACTTTTTAGCTTCATTTTTTACAGTGGAAGAAAGGCTATTTATCCAACCTGCCACTTCGCAAAATAGTTATGTTTTCTCGTGAGATTGGGTTGGTTAATCTACAGCTAATAGACTACAGTAATGAGATTTTAAGAATTTAATACAGAAGAAATAAATAATGTATATTTATTTATTTGTATGTTTATTTGTTATTGCATGTAGCTGTTCAATTATTGAGATAATGTAGCCTAGTCAGCCGGTCGTGATGAAGGTGAATACAGTTTTTCATATAATAACCGGCTGGCTTTAAATATTAAGCTCAAAGTAGACTGTATGGTGACGGTAAACGCGTCTTGGGTGCGCGAGCGCATCAATCACCGCCTCATTTTACTGGGAGGATCCCAATAAATGACGTTATTGCTGGCGTACGACTGCAGCGTAATTGGGCTTATACTAAATGAATGCACATCCAATAGGCAAACAGTCCAAGCGGATATTATGAGCAGCCAGGGAGATATCAAACCCACTAAATCACTCTTATGATTCAATGCGACGTTAAGTTGACACCGACTTGCTTGCTTTTTTAATAACACTTTGGATTCACGATCCAAAAGTTCTGGTTGACCTAACAGTGCTTCACTTCAGAAGACTCTCCTAATTCAAACAGTGCAGGTAAGGTACTTTTGCATTAGATTCAAGAGAATAGTTTAGAAAAATAACACTTGTGACAATTTACCCAGAGGTTGTTCCAAATCTGTGACTTGGTTTATGGAAAACAGGAAAATTAGATGCTGATAGCTTATGTCAACATTACTAACACCACTATTTGTGTTGCACAAAAGAAAAAAAACTTAAGTGGAGATTTGGAACAACATGAGAGTTAGTGCAAAATGCAATTTTAACTTTTAGTTGAACATTTATTTCGTATTATAGGTGCACAGGACAGTTTTTATACAAACTTTCTTAGAAAAAAAGTATTAATAAAGTTATCATTACCTTACCTCAAAGCCTTCTTAAAGTACTTGCCTTGTATGTATTCTCATGCGTCTCTGTTCAACAGGGCAAAACGATGTGGCTCGCGCGGACCCTCCTCGCTCTGGCACTTCTTTGCGCACCGATTTCCAGCCTCTGCTTACCAACGTACGACCCCGTGTCCAACTTTCTTTGCAACGATGAAGTGTTCTCCGAGACGAATGATAACGGGCAACCAGCAAATTCCCTGCTGGACAGTCTAAATCTCCTGTACAAATCAGCGCACTCGCTTTCCTCCGAGGAGCCGCGCGAAAGGAGGACAATACCCGCGTCCAAATACAGATACTTGAGCCAGACGCAGCTCAGGAGTAAACTGTACCGTAATAGTGCGAAGAGCGACCGACGCAGCCAGGTCACTCTTTCCCTCGATGTCCCCACCAACATTATGAACATCCTCTTCAACATTGCCAAAGCCAAGAACCTGCGCGCAAAGGCGGACGACAACGCGCGCTTGCTGGCGCAGATTGGAAAGAGAAAATGAACTCCAATTTATGTCACTAATTTGACTTTAACAAATATTTTTTGTTACCAACTGAGGCATGTTATGTCTAATTTAATAATGTAATAAAAGTTTTTTTCAGTTGCATAGCAAGCAATACTGAAAATTAATGGAACGTATTAACAGGTGATATTTGGGTTTTGATTTATTACCCACTAAACGCATACTGGTTTTGGTCATGTTAGGGGGCTTGTAATGTTTGTCAGATTTAATGCTGTTTTACAGGAAATTATTTAAAATTGGCTCATTACCTAGTGAGACTCATGGCAATTGTAAACAAAATTGAAGAGACATAATGATTGGACTATGTCTCGAAGGAAAGTAGCCTATGACATATTTTTTCTTTCATCTCTCTCTCCCTTTTCATTAATACAATTTGTCTGTTCATCTCAGATGAAAGCTGACCTGATTAGTAAAAAATGAGTGCTCTATAAGATAGGCTACACGACTTGATGGTTACAGATCTGTAAAGTTCTTAAAAGTCTGGGTTGATAAAACCGACAGTTGAATATTTTTGTACTGAAAATAATTATTTTATCGTTTAATAAATAAATAAATGCAAATGTAAACAAAGCGTCCATTTGAAGGTAATTATTTCGAGGGAGAATTTCATTGTATTACGCATCGAGACATAAGAATCTACAGATATATAAACACATCACTTCTTTCACTTTTCACAACTACATGACTAGTCAGTGCAATAATTATAGAGAAGTCTACCATTGTTTATGCTGCTAGCAAATCGTTATGAATAATAAATATTTGATCACTTTTTTTCAGATAGAGTCTAGAAAACTGAGGCATAGAACAAAATTTGTAGGAGGGTTATACAAAATCATATAGGCTATAGATGCACTGTTCAACCTTGGGTCTCTCAATACAAATATTAAAAATAAATATTACAAATAAATCATTCTAAGTAATTTATTGCTATATTATAAATTCATTACAAATGCATATTATAATTTCCAAATACGTAGTTAAAAGTTGTAAATTAAATATATATGCAAATTAAATGTAAATATTTAAAACTATAGGTCATATATACATATACATATATAAATGTATGTGTGTGTGTGTATATATATATATATATATATATATATATATATATATACTGTATATATATAGATAGATAGATAGATAGATAGATAGATAGATAGATATAGTTACAGATATAGATAGATAGATAGACATTATTTTATTTATTTATTTTTTCGTAAGGAACGTAGGAAAAAAAAAAGAAAAAGAAAAAAGAACATTATCGTCATTCCAACTTTTAAGCACAGACTTTTATTTTGAAGTGCGATCTCGGTGGGCGCCATGTTCACCTCCGCCAGCTCACAACATACGTCACACTAGTTGACGTGGAGGAAAGGAGCGTGAATGACTGTCTGATCATCTCGTTTACTGCTCTCAAACATTCCGCAAAATGATCAAGAAATTTGACAAGAAGGACGAGGAGTCTGGTAAGATCAGTATTAAATATATGCAGACACGTTATAGAATCAGTATAGTATAAATAACGGCTTATTTTAGTGGCCGAAATGATGTCGGCTGTTTTGCTAAGGAAGAGCGTCTGCAGGCCACAGCACAACATCTGTAATTGTAAATATAACTTATTTAACACTTAAAATGAATGTGCATGTTCCGGTTTTATGCTTTATTCTGTCTAAGAGTGGCGGTTTAACCAGTAGTAGCTGTGTGCTTTTGCAGTATCGTGTAGAGAGTGTTTATTTAATCTGTTGGAAGCTAATGTGCTAGCAGTTCTCTTTATTGATGTAACTTACAATACAAATATCAACAATGAACATCCTATATTTGCTTCGTGAATATTCTCGATAAGCTTTGTATTTTAGACATTTAAAGGCAATTTCTGATTGAGGTTGATTAAATTTGGATAAAGGACTGTAAAGTGCCACATCGAAGCTATTCTCTTCTGTCATAACAACTTAACCTATAATGCTGTTAATTTATAATCTTCCGACAGTTCAGATTGAGAAGATCTAACTTTTTAGTTTTAGTTTACTTTGCACATAGGATTTAGATTTCATATGCGTGTCTAATATTGCTGTTTTGAAGTGAACTTAGACGAAGAGTCACATTAAGATGCTAATTGTCCTTTTATAACTTATTCTATGAGCACTTTTCTAGAAGAAATGGCATCTTATGGTTTCATATATTGTTTTTGAATGAAGACACATAGCTTTAAATGATTGAAAGCTTTATTTTGATGTGTTTAGGAAGTGGCTCAAACCCCTTTCAGCACCTGGAGAAGAGTGCTGTACTACAGGAGGTGAGTTTGATGCATCTGAATCTTAAAATTAGGTAAATATCTGTTTAGTGCTGTATATTACATTGCATGTTTCTTTCAAAGGCTCGGATTTTCAATGAGACACCCATCAATCCGAGAAGATGTCTGCATATCCTCACAAAGATCATCTACCTGCTCAACCAGGTGCATTATTATATGTTAACTTAGCCAGCAGTTTTCTACTACAGTTTCTCTTTTTTGCTCTCTATGGACTGATCCATCATTAACCTCCTTTATTATTTCAGGGTGAGCACTTTGGAACCACAGAGGCCACTGAAGCTTTCTTTGCCATGACAAGACTGTTCCAGTCTAATGATGTAAGAAACTCTACAGCCATAAGAACTGTTTTTTTTTTTTTTATGACAAAACCTATATCTAGAGATTGTATGGCCAATTGATGCATATTGCGTGATGTGTAATATAATTAATGACAGCAACAATATTTTTCAAACAAAATTTGCCAAAGCATACAGTAATTGGACAATACAAATTTGGCAGATATATCTGTCTTTATTACTTCCAGTGTTATTGTTAAAAATAATAATAACCCAGAGTTACTTTTAAAGAAATATTTATTTGGAATGAAGCTGAAATTAAATTAAATATACAATTTTACATATTTAAAAATATTATATATATTATAATGAAAATTAAAACTGTTGCCTTTGCAACAAACTGAAATAAGCATTATAATTACTAACTGGAGGGGGGGATAATAAATGACCCATAGATAGAAAAATAAATAAATAAATAAAATGACAATAACACATAAGAAAATTACTAAAAATTAAAATAAAATGGATGAAATATACAAGGAAATGTACAAATCAATGGAAACTATAATGGTAAATATCAATAAATAATATGAGAATAGCACTTATCGCTACTTACTATTTTAGTTATTTCATTGACAGTTAATAATTTAGTGCAAATAATGTGTGTTTTTCCGCTATTAGCTAAAGTTTTGAATTTAAATTCAGAATAAAATGCATTTATTTATATGTAATAATTTCTCATTTTCGCCTCTTGTTTTAGCAAACCCTGAGAAGAATGTGCTATCTGACTATAAAAGAGATGGCCAACATCTCAGAGGACGTGATCATTGTTACAAGCAGGTGAGCAGTTCATGTTGCCATAGCAGTGTATTTCTCATTTACCTTTTCTAATATGTAAAGTGTAAAAACATGTTGTTTGATGAGGAATGGAAATCTTTGCACACGCTGCCAGTATTACCTTATGAAGAACGCTGATTAATGTTTTGTTTGTTTCTCAGCTTGACAAAGGACATGACTGGTAAAGAGGATGTTTACAGGGGACCAGCAATCAGAGCTCTCTGCAGGATCACCGATGTGAGTCTCAACTGTTTGCAAACTCATTTATCTCTGTGTATAGAAGACTTAATTTGTCAGTGAGAAACAAATTATATATAAACTGATGGGACTGATATAAATGATCCATCCAACTGTGCTTCTTCTTGTCCATCAGACCACCATGCTGCAGGCGATTGAGCGATACATGAAACAGGCCATCGTGGACAAAGTGCCCAGCGTCTCTAGCTCTGCTCTGGTCTCCTCACTGGTAAGATCACAACCTAGTGTTATTTTAGTAATATAAAAACATCTCCACCCCACACTTATTCCCACCCGTAATGTTATGGTTCTGGATAATGTAGCTGTGTTTGTATATTTGTTCTTCAGCACATGGTGAAGATGAGCTTTGATGTGGTAAAACGCTGGGTCAACGAAGCTCAGGAGGCGGCTTCAAGTGATAACATCATGGTGCAGGTTAGTGAGAAGTTTGCATCAGTTGTCTTATGAGTTAAATGTCTGTCAGTCTCTAATAAAATGGGATCTCTCTCCACAGTATCATGCTCTGGGTCTTCTGTACCACCTGAGGAAGAATGACCGTCTGGCCGTGACCAAGATGCTTAACAAATTCACCAAATCTGGCCTCAAGTCTCCATTTGCTTACTGCATGATGATTCGCATTGCCAGTAAGCTGCTGGAGGAGACAGAAGGAGGGTACGTGTGTTGGACATCAGGGAATATTTTTAGGGATATTAAAATTATGCAGTTGCTTATAATAGTCGGTCTACATGTGGTTTAACAGGCACGATAGCCCACTGTTTGACTTCATTGAGAGCTGCTTGAGGAATAAACATGAGATGGTGGTTTATGAAGCAGCCTCCGCCATCGTCCACATGCCCAATTGTACCGCCCGTGAGCTGGCTCCTGCTGTGTCTGGTTAGTCTTTCTTCTTTGCTTTCTTATCAGCATCAGAGTACACCAGATATTCAAATGAATTTTGCCTTTCTTTCTCTTTCCGTAGTTCTCCAGCTGTTTTGCAGCTCTCCCAAAGCAGCCCTGCGTTATGCAGCTGTACGGACCCTTAATAAGGTTGGTTTGAATAGGATTCAGTGTTTCCCACAGACTTGAAATGTATTTGTGGCGG
>SCHK01443721.1:9336-26209 GCA_004124795.1 Poropuntius huangchuchieni
GTATTCATCTTAATATTTACTTAGTACTTAAATATCTTATTTTTTTCCTTCTCAATTTAACGTATTTTCTTTTAAGAATGTTCAGATATTTTTACTTGAAAACAAAAAGTTTGAGTGTTGAACACAACTTTAAAAGTTTAATTTACTACTGTCTTGATTTTTTTATTTGATTTTTTTCATTTAAATTACAGTGAAATTGCAAATAATGTATAGCTTAAGCTTTGAAAAGGTCGCGGTGAGGTTTTAACATCACAGTCAAAGTCATAATTCCCAGTGTCCTTGTAACTGGAGACTATTGCACCACATAGAGCTCGTGGGGCCGTGCAGCAGTTGTGCGCATGCGCAGCAGGGATTCTATCAGAGTCGAGCGGATGGAAAACTCGTACCACACATCTACAAATCCACGGAGCCGTTCAGAGCTCTCCATGCTGCACAGTGAACCGGGGCCGCACATCGCAGACGGATAGCGCGAACTTACAACTAGAGCTGGTGAATGAAAAGCGCAGGTATGTGTTTCATAGGCGTATTTGCAAGCGAATTGTGTGGACAACATGGTCCTACTGGAGACAGAGGATGAGGAAGTCCATTTAACTGCACGTTTTGAGCTTTAACACAATGAATTAACCTGAACTCTGAAGGATGCAAGCAGCACTCTCTTTGTGATCGTCTCTCAATGTTTCGGGTCAGTTACATCATTCGCGATGTTGCAGTACGCGCAGACTTGCAGATTGAGACATTGTGCCGATTTGAGACAGACTAGTGGGTGAATACGAGGTTTGTGACCCACTATCATGGAAAAAGACCCTTCTCTTAAAACCAAGAAGCGACTCCCCATTGTTACGTTGGTCGCCCTTTGAATCTATCGCCACGCGCGCGTGTCACGCGCTCACGTGCGCAGTGAAGGAGTGATGATATTAGAGGAAAAATCTAAAACCAAAAAAATTATAATAGTTATTAAAAGATGCGTTGTTTTATCATTTTGAATCACTTTTTTATAATTTATTTGAATATTGAGGTTGTTTGTTTTTTGAGGTATATTAGGAAATTATGTCTGGACCAAAACCTGATGAGATGCCTACTCAAAAGAGATTTTTAGCAACGTAGCACTGTGGAGTGTTAAGATATATAATCCCCTGAAATTATGTCTAGGCAAGCATCTCAAAGGTTTTTGAGACATTACTGAGTAGCTTGCTATTCAATCAAAATTCTACAGTGTTATTTCTTCTCAACTCACCAAGCAACTTGTAGATGTAAAGTAAGGGAGAACACTGATGGCCTGATTTCAGAAACCCGCTACTTGCGTTAAGCTAAATTATAGATCTTCTTGCCTTCGTGAGCGTAAACCAACACTTTGAATACACAAATAAAAAGTTGTAAGCAAACTCCACTCTGGTTCACTTGCATATTTGGGTCTGAAACACCAAAACTAAAATACTAACTAACTGTATGAAAGTCATTTTTATATGGACAATGGATTCCTTTTAAAAGAATCTGATTTAGTTTATCTGCTTTTTATTGCAGGTGAAAGTTTCAACATCGTTGATGTTACATCATGCAACCTGGTATCACGTCAAGATGTGAAATGATCACGTTGGTCCACTTTGGAAAACGTTTAGATGTTGTGGTTTAAGCCCCTCAGATGCGAAACTTACATGTTTGCGATAACATATCTAGTGGAGAAAAACCCTGATGTTGACATGCAATAGCCATAAAAAACATAAAAATTGTTTTTCATTAAATCGATAAAAATACAATATTACTGTATTGACGATCATAGAGCATACAAGTCCACAAGAGAGAAGCAACGAGACAAATGTCTTGACGTGATACCAGGTTGCATCATGAACTTATTGGTATCATCAAGCTGAGGTTAAATGTAGGTCACCTCAGATTGAATCAAATAGATCCCTACTCAATGTAGAACTAACATGAAGAAGAACAATAGCTGGTAAAGAGATGTCAGAGAGGTCAAACCGGGTTATAGAGCACAAATGGTGCCACTTAAGACTTTGTGTGGTACAAGATACAGGTATTTGCATGCCAGAAACCTGATATGAAAGTGTATGGAAAGTTGATTCAGGCATAAGATGCACCCCAGTTACCCTAGTGTCTAAAGACAATATTTTACAAAAGTGCAGCTTATACATCTTATCAGTAGTATAGCGTTCTGATGCAACTTCATGTTCAACTTTTGCCCCCATTGAGAGTCTGACGATAATCACCCATCAATGAAACTGGGTCTGTAATGTTTTGCAGTAATGTTTGCTTAAAAGTCCATTATTTGACTGGAGTGTTTTTGTGTTGTTTGAGGTCCATTTCACTGACGTAACATTCAGTGTCATTTGACGTAAAGTTCAGCGGTCACTTCTGATATTTTACACAAGGACAAATGTTGAGGTTGTGGAAGGGAGAGGAACTGGTTCAGGAATTCAAAGGGGTCACAAGACCGATAAAGAGCACACAGTTGAATTGATTTGTGTAAGGTGCCAAACTTTCCATCTAGCACACAGTTATGTTATATTATATTTCTTTACAGGTATTGTGATGTTTGTTGCTAAGACAACCACAAACTAATTATAGTTTCGTTCTGTGATAGTTTGGCAGATCCACACGTATAGTGTCACAGGCGGTGTTCAGTAGTGGTTTGTGTATGCGTATGATTATGTGTCCTTGTATGAGGTGGCAATTGAAAATGACAGAAAGGTCATTCTATTGTTGGATAGCTATGCTGCAAACTCACTGTTGCACATCAGAGATTTTGACTCCATCCACTCTTTGAGTCGATGGTTGTGACATTCAGTCTTGGCTGTGGTAGTGAGTGTATTGGGTAACTTAGAGGTTGCGGTTTGATTAAAAAAAAAATAGTAATAAAGATGAAATACTTGAGGAATATGTTATGAGCTTAAAGACTCCAAGTTGGAGAATTGAAAGAAATTTGAATGATAATGGAGAACAAAGAAGGTGTGAATGGCTTGGGGCAGGTCTATCTGGCTATTCCACTGTTCTCTTGGTGTTGGTGATAAATGTTATTTCTTTTGAGATGCGCACACACTTGTCAAGATTGGTAAAGCGGTGGTTCTCAACCTGTTTGACTCTAAAGCCCCCCACTGTCCGTAAGCCATAAAAATATTCGTAAGCCACATGACTTCATGTTGTTTGTGATTTACTGGAGAAGTTTTATATGCTTTATTTTAAGGTGTCCTTGTTACAGTGTAATTATGCATTTAAGTACTAAGTAACATTAATTAACGACATGTACTAACTATATGGTTTGGGTTGGGATTAGGGTTCAGTTTAGGCTTACTTGCATGTAAATTTATTGGTATTATAATAGTAAGTACATGTAACATATGTAACAAGGACAAACTTTTTTGAACAGGAACTTAAATGTTTTTTTATTCTGTTCCTCACACAGAGCTATTGTATGTCTCAAGAAAACTTGAATATATCAGGGAGTACTTTTATGAAAGTAGCATTTTTGATTTGAAGTTGAAAGCTTGAATCGCCATTTATTATCATTGTCTTAAGTAATTTTCATATTTTGATTAAAGTATTGCTATAACTCACAGCCTCTCATCACATGTAAACGTTTAGTGTTCATTAGTCAAATGTTTCCTTGTCAGAGCCCTGAGGAGACAGATGTTGTGAAATCAGAAACCAATGAATGATGGGGGAGTGTCTAAACCCACCTCTCAGGCCTCAAGACTTTGAGAAGGCAAGTGATGTTAAAGGATTAGTTCACTTTCAAATTAAAATTTCCTGATAATTTACTCACCCCCATTTCTTTCTTCAGTCAAACAGAAATTAAGTTTTTTGATGAAAACATAGTGGACGTCAATGGACTCCAAATGGTTTGGAGTCCATTGACATCCACTATGTGCTGCTATAATGTGTAACCTTAAAACCTTAATTTCTTTTTAACTGAAGAAAGAAATACATAAACATCTTGGATGACATGGGGGTGAGTAAATTATCAGGAAATTTTAATCTGAAAGTAAACTAATCCTTTAATGTCTTTATGTATGTGTAAGTGCCTGTTAAATAGTTTTTTGTGGTTATGCCTTATTTGTTACTTTGTGTGTGTTACTTGTTTTACTGTTAATAATTGATCAGGGTCATAAGAACGGTTCTCTGTGAATTGAGTTATTGTGGGGCCACTTTTAGATTTCCATCAGGTGTTATACGGAGCAGGTAACTATTTTTAGAAGCAAATAACCTGGTTTGAATGTGTGTGTGTGAGAACATTGGTCGTGTGTATGAATGAATAAAGTCATTCAATACCATCCTTACTACTTTGCTGAGAGTGAGAGAAGAGGGACTGTGAAAAATGCCATCAGTCTGACAGAATTTACAAGGCCTTTGGCTTCAATGAACTGTAAAACTTTAGTTCACACTATTCAAAATGAATGTCAGCAAAACTTTGCAAGTGTAAGTCTGGTTTCTGATCAAAGGCCACACATTATGTAGCTATAAATTAATTTTGTGCTTGATTCACTTGTTATCTGTCACATAGAAGTTGGGCGTTTTCTGTCAGATTTCTGGAGAAGAGGAAATGGTGTGAAGATTTCTTCAGGGTTGTTGCAAAAATATTTCAGAAATGAAAATATTTTTTTCTCATGTTGTTATTGCATACTCTTCCTTATGCTTTCCTTTCTACTGTGGAGTACAGATTTAATGTTCTGGTCTTTTGTTTCTGTATAATTATATTCTATACATTACTTTCTAAGTCTTGAGTGTTTTCAATATAAAGACTTAAATTTCAAAATGTTCAAAATTAAATTATAGTATGGGTTCAGAAGTCTTGATGACATGAATGTGATACTTTAATACTGGTTTTGCTTCTTTTTTTTTTAAACCTTTAACACTCCTTTGTGATATTTTTTTTGTATGTGTGCAAGTCAGTCATACAGGTTTGGAATGACATGAGGATGAGAGTAGTTTAATCACACCATTTAAATGTTCAATATGTCCTTCTCTACTGTCAAAGAAATTTGACATGACGTCTTTAACCTAAAGGGTTGCGCTTGAAGGTCTGTGTACGCATTTTCACACTTTCCCCTGACTTTTTGACTATTAAATGACTAATCATTTACGCTTGTAAATTCCCAGATCCAAGACGTTTCAGGAAACATTCACTTCCTTCTTTTGAGATGCAGCCAGCTGTCATCCATCTATTGTCCTTTGTTTGATAAGATCATCATACTGAAGATTTACACCACTTGTGAACTAAAATAGGCAATACTAGCTGCTGAATACTGCACAGTCTACTTTGATTTAAATAATGCATATATATTTTACCAAGTGGTGTCCAGTTAACATCTGGAAAATTAAAATGGTTATTTCACATTATGTCTTAACTTTGGGCAGTCCAGTCTTGAGTCATATAATGAATCAAAGACATTGCTCCATCAGGCTGGTTATAATGTGTACACAATTTTTAATGTGGGATACAGTGTCCCCCACATTTCTGCAAATGTCAAATAGGTTATCTCTGTATTCTGTCCATAAAGAAAATTAGCATGAGAAGCACATATACATCATTCCTTTTTTTCTCTTATTTAATCTTCCCAGCCATTTTAAATTGTATACTGTCAATGGCCTTTCTGCGCTGCTGTTTAAACTTTCTAGAAAGATGCATTTGGTGTTTACAGATGTTTTGATGAAGGTTGAATTAAAGGTTTATTTAGATTCACTACAGCAGTTTATTTAAAATTCTTGGGGTTTTGTTATTCTTTCGAGCGTCTCAGAAATGCATACTCATGTCCAGCATAATTAAAGCTTCAGGTCTGATGATGGGTTATTCTCTGTGATCTGTTACGGTCAGTGTCAGAGAGGACTGGAAAATCCACTTGTACTTATGTAAACCATTTGGAGTTTAGGTTAAATGTCACCTGCGTAACAGATGGAGGTTATAGATTGGACACAGTGTTTGAAATGTAGTTTCTTTCCATCTGATTTAACATCATATACAAATTAACCTTGGTAGATGGATGCTAATTTAAAAGTCCATACATGGTGTATATGATAGTTGTTCATGTAGAAGTCTGGAAATATACAATAGTAGTACTAACATTAAGAGCCAGTAAGAAAAGAGCATGTGCATTGAGGTCATTTTGTATAATGCCTATTTAGATTATTATTAAATACTTGACTTTCCGCATCAGATCTTTGGATTCGGATATTGTTGTAAGTCTTTGGTGTATCTACATGGATTTCTGTAGCGGTGATTTTGGCGTCAGCATGATGCAGGATGATTTTGTCCTCTGATGTGCTGAGTTCAGGACACGGCAGAAGTGATGGAGGAGGATATGGGCAAGTATGGGACACGTGTACGGTCACATGTAGGTCTCAGAACAGTTGATGGTGACAGACAGCATTTTATGTGCCAAATTACTTTTTTTTTTTTTTGATCTTCACTACCCAGCATACATCGTGAATGTCGATTTATATCTGTTGTGTACTGAATAATAATAATAATAATAAAAATGTAATCAGGCCGCTTGGAAGCAATTCTACAGACAAAAAAAATGATTACATTAGATTTGAACAGAAAAGCTGAAATTGCAGCACTAAATGTTGTTGAAAATGCCATAAAATTACTTACATTTTATGAAAACAAGGTGAAAATCCTTTGAAAATGTGAACAGAAACTGTTCCTTTAGCACTTTATGACATTTTTCTTTGATATAAAGCAGCATGCATGTGAAATAATCCAGGTTTAATGTAGTTTAATTAATGCTGGATGATGATGGACCATCTGTTGACTGACTGGTCGACCACCCTGACCTCTCCCTACTTGAGATTTAAACACAACACCTGACCTACACCGAGTAGGTAAGCCTTTTGGACATTTGCTCTCTTTTAGTGCTGATCTCTTGTCTATTGTCAAAAGCACAAGACTGTCATCTCTCAACCTATGATTAGTCAGCATCCTGCAGCTCCCAGTGGAGAAATATTAGGCCATAACCTTTAGCCTGACTGATACACACACACGTCCACAATAGAGAGCAGTTCAGGACATCCACAGACTCTCAGGAGACCACTGAACCAGCAGCCTGTCCAATACTGCAGTCTCTGGGGAAAAGAGCCTCTTCATGGCTTAATTGGGCCATGCTGAAGCATGCTGGGAGATTTGCAAACTTTTTAATATTAGCCTGGTATTCACTGTCTATAAAAGGAACCCATAACCCATTTCAGAAAGATTAAAACAAGCAGATTTTTACATAAATATGGACACATACATCATATGTTGCAGTAACGTTGTGCTGCTTTTAAATATATTTCTGACCCTTGCATATTACAACATGGCGGTTCTTCAGTAACCAGAAGCATTAATCTTTGCTTATGTTTTTGCAAGGCTGTCATACATTTTATTACTGATTTATAAATAACTGTACACCAGTTAAGCTACACTGCCCTTATGAGGGGGCATTTGCAAAGTCAGCGGAAAATGAAAACACTTATTTTAGGTATTAACACACACACGCGCGCACACACACACCCCTTTGTTTTTCCTTTCTCAGATTTCAGCAAGATTAAATGCATACGTTTCTACAGCAATAAAGGTAGGAATGTGCCAGTTTTATGTGTAGATGATCTGGCTGCAGCTGATCTGGTATTCTGCTGGGGTTTCAGTCTGAAGTGTGTTGGAAACAGATCAGCATTTTAAAGTCCACAAGTCTGCGGATGTTTCGAAACTCATTGGTTTTAGTTCATGTAACAGTATCCAAATGAAATCACCAAAAAATAACAAATCAGCAACATGTGAAGGTGATTGGCAGATTTTCAGACCAATTAGGATTAAGAGGAGGGGTTAATGCATCAAAATAATGCTCCAAATAGAGGTTCGCAGTAGTCATCAATAAAACACCACAGGGAAGTTGGAGAGCCTGGTATCACCACACTCAAGTCTCAGATTCTTAGTTTGTTCCCAGAACAATCCAGCTAGTGTGTCTATGAGCTCATCTGACTGCAGATGTTTGTATATTAGACAGCATAATTACAAGAGGATGACATCACATACTGGATTGAAATGGTCACATGCAGGTTGACATAAAATCAAAATTTTCTGATCTGTTTGTGAACAATTGTTTTGCATGTTATTCCAAAGACAATTGACTTTTCTTACGTGATTGTCAATTTGTCATGCAAAAACATAAAAAATATTACATAAATAGGTAGTCAAGTCCTTCATTTCACCCAGAAAGAAGTTTAAAATTGTTTGCAAATGTTTGTTTTTTTCCCCTGCTTGTACTTTTTTGGACTGTAATTTAAGATTTGGCAAGGCAGAACATAGTATAGTTGTGTAAATATTTGTGAGAGCCAGTAAGGACTTTATCCTGGGCGCCAGTGGAAGCTGCTCTTTGAAATTGTTGAGTTCAGCGGGAGTTTCTTTCTCAGAACATGAGTGTTCGGGATTTCAGTGTTGGCAGTGATGTAAAATGTGTCCTAATTCTTGAAGAGTGAACAGCTGCTGAGATATTTCAGTGTCTCATAAATCATTGTTATCTGTGCAACTCTCCAATATTTTGGCTGTGTATAACATCACATTGATTCTCTTAAAAGAACATCATGTGCCCTAATGTCAGAAGAGAGACATGCCTTTAACGTAAAATGGCAGAGGACATGCGTTTAGTTTTTTCAGACATGCATAAGCAGGCCTTGACAATTCCCATGATTCTGCAAATACTGTATTATGGCCTTATTCTTAAACCGGTTTAACACAATGAAACTATGTTTTCATGCTTGCTCAGACATAAAGTAGCCTATATTATTTTCCATTTCTTCTAGGGTTGGGCGATTATCACAATAAAATCTTTCATATCCATCGATCTGGATAATTACCACCACAATAAATTTTAAATCTTCTTATTTCTTTCAAGTTTAAAGGCAGATTTTTGCTCCTAAGTGAAAATTGTAGAAACCAGGGCCTGTATTCACAAAACATCTTAAGGCTAAAAGTAGCTCATAACTTAACAATTTAGAAGAAAAACTAAAAAATGATGGGCTCCTAAATTTTTGCTCTGAGAGCATTTCACAAAGTGTTTTAGCACTAAAACTAGCTCCTAAATCTGTGAAAGCTTAGGAGTAGCGAAGAGGACTCCTAAATAACTAAGACCAAGTCACAGACTATCCTAAAATGGCTGATGCCAGCAATCTGCCTCAGAACGTAAACATTTCAGAAACATTTGACAATGAGTTTTATTTTTGAAACTTTATTTAAATATATGACATAATATTGCGCTCTACAATATTTCTAGGAATAAATCTCTGACAGAGACCCCTCCCCTCTCAGCCAATCACTGTGTGCATAGTTAGTAAGCATGCTGACATTTTCCATAGCAACAAGGTCAACCCCGCCCTTACTCTTAGCTTCTGTCTATTCCTAAAAAAAGTTTGTCTCCGCAGCTTTGTGAATAGGTTTTTTTAAGAGAAAATTCTTAGTTAAAAACTTTTACTGCTATGTAGGAGAACTCTTAGTGGTAAGATCAAATGTTTTGTGAATACGGACCTTGATTGTAAAAATTAAATTATAAAACATTTATAAAAATGTTATCAAGCTCATTTTTATATGGTGAAATATAAGTTTTATTAAAATTACCCATTGGTCTTCTATAGTATCATACATTTAGATCATGATGACCAGAGTTATAAAACATGCACATAGAACCTCAATACCATGGTAAAAAGTTAAATCAAAAACAGTAGTCTACATACATTTATGAATGCACAGCTATTGGAGTGCTCAGGTAAGTTCTGCCTAAAGCAACAGTGAGAGGACTTAATTAAAATTGGAGCCATTAACCCCATCTGTTTTATCCTTTCTGATATATTACCCTTTCTCCTCTCTGAGGCACTTGGAGTGATTTAGCCTCCACCTCCCCGAGCACACATACCAGCCTGAGAACATGACTTTCACGCTCAAATGAATGTTTTCTGTGCTCTGGAGCCTGAGGGACTCTGTTCACTGGAATAAAAGACTGTGTGTGAAGGCATCTGAGCCTATTCTCTATATTACTTGTGGGGGAAAGGACATTTGATGTGTCCAGGTCTTGTATGTTTGTGTATTTTGACATCAGCTCAGTTAAAGAGTAACTGACTAAAGCAGTTACATTCAAACTACAAGCTGTTTACACAGTGTTTGCGTTCACGCTTTGTTCATTCACATGCTGTGTCCGCGTGGATAACTTTCCCTGAATTGGATCTCATCCAGTGTGGACTAGTATCTGACACAGTTCACAGGGTTGAGAACTACTGTGTGAATCATCTTTTTCAGTCTGTGCTTGTGTGCGTTCTGCTCTAAATTCTTTTCTTTTTCTTCTCACAGACTGATCCAGTGTGCTTGAAGCTCATCTGATCCTTCTCCTCTTCATCGTGTGAAGATGCCGCCAGCGACAGGAGGGCCGGTGGGCTACACTCCTCCAGAGGGAGGCTGGGGCTGGGCAGTGGTGGTAGGAGCCTTTATCAGCATTGGCTTCTCCTATGCCTTCCCCAAGTCCATCACGGTGTTCTTCAAAGAGATCGAGGTGATCTTCAATGCCACCAGCAGCCAAGTGTCATGGATCTCATCGATTATGCTGGCTGTCATGTATGCAGGAGGTCAGTTCCATTTACTACTGTCACTTCTGTCCATCCTGGGACTTACTGCACTAATGTATCTCTCTGTGAATATAAAATTGAGGATTTTACTTTTTATTTATTTATTTATTTTGCAAATTACACACAAATATGCTATTCTACACCCCTATGGGATATTTTATTACGATGATAATCAGCGTTTGGCGAAGTAGGAAAAAAAATAAGTTGAAAAGTTTGGGGTTGATAAGATTATTTTTAGTTTATAAAATCTCTCTTAAATAGTGTCTATTTAATCATACATATTTAATAATATATTTTTGTCTCAAAAACATGCTATTTACTAATGGTATGATGTAATTTTCTAGGACATTTCTCTCCCTGTCATAATTGAATAGAATCCAGTTGATGTGGCCAATTGAAGTTCACACATTAAAAGTGGCCAGATCGTAGTTTGTGACATCACATCCTTATTTGACATCACATCCTTATCCTTATGGCCACTTGGAGGGCAAAACAAGGTTTTGTACAAAGACTAAAGACAGTACAGAGCTTATTAGGGTCTGTCCCCTAATAGTCGACTAATCATTAGTTGACCAGAAGAGGCTTGGTCGACCAAAATTTTATTAGTCGCAGGAAAAAAAAAAAAATCCACAGTCGAACTCACGCAGTCAATAATTAACAGATCGTTAACGGCTCACCTATTATTCATCAACCTCAAGTATGGCTTATCATCTGAAATATGTAAGTATTAGCAACTTTACATGGCCGCTCAATCTAATGGTAACCTTGAGAAATGTGCGCTGTTCAAGTGTCTGAGTGGAAGCTGAACAGTAGCGCTCACTGCAAGACAGATGGAGGCACCGGTGCGGTCACTCTGTCATAAGAGTTATACATCTTTCAAATCTCTAAAGACTCTGTTTATTTGTGCACTCACAATAACAACAAATCGCGCTTTTGTAAAATAATGAAAGCAGGATGCGCTTTCTGCAGTCTCAGTCTGTGAACTTGAGTGCAAAACTCCGAGTATATCTTTGCCTTACAGACATTAAAAATATATCTACAGAGAGTGAAATGTCTACTTTCAAATGAACAAATTCAAATTAAAAAACAAATATTCTCAGATTATCTAATCCATATGAAACATGCATACAGGTGCATCACTACTGCGGAGATGATGAGTCAGTGTCGCCGACTTCATCTCTTAAACCGAAAACAAAGAAAGCACTAGTTTATCAAATTATTAAAATGTTAATGCAGTCTCCTTGCTGTTTTTCACTGACACCTTCATAATCATTACTTCTGTCGGTGCACTGTGGCAAGTTTTATGCGTGTAGGCTATGTAGGCAATTAAAGGCTCATAATAATGATTTAAATGGTTAATTAATAAACGAGTGATTAGTCGACTAATGCTTAAAATGAAGGACTACTAGTCGACGAGAAAAATCCTTAGTCGAGGGAAGCCCTAGAGCTTATTAATAACATACTATGTACAGGCAAGCAGATAATCCCAGAATATAAATGCAATGAGCAAACATTTCATGTTAAGCATTTTCAAATCGAAAACCATGACAAAGAATTAATTTGCAGTTTAGTTCATCACATTCATAATCTAGGGTCATCTGCTCACCTGTACTGTATAGAGTGTGCATCATCAGTAAGGTGTATGCTGTGTGGCCTCAGTACATCATGCCACTGTAAGCACACTTCATGTTAACTTGCCCAGAACTTCCAGTTTGTTTGTATTTCTTTTAAGAAATTATCTAAATATTCATGGTTCGAAACAGATGGAAAATTGANNNCACATGTATTTCTTTTAAGAGATTATCTAAATATTCATGGTTCGAAACAGATGGAAAATTGACAGGCCTGTGCTGCAGTTCAATGGATGTTGTGCCCTCTGGGTCTCCTTGCCAGTTACATGACTGAAAACTGTGAATTGTTAAATTCTGTATTTTGGGTAGCGCTCTCTCTGTAGATGTTTTATTTGTGTTGAGGTTGTGTTCTAGTTGAGTGAAATAAGGTCAGAACTGAAACACAGCTGTGTGTTTAAAACCTGACACACTTTGCTTCTGATGTGCACTGCAGGGCTGTGCATCTGTTTGTTTGCTTGAATTTCAACACGTTTTAATTAATCTGGTTAGGTAGAGGCATGTTTAAACTGGTTTTCTGTCCTGATGTTCTTCCAGGTAATCACCTGGAATGCTATGCTGATCAGTTGGTGAAACCACACTTCTTTACTTTTGTGTAGTTAATGTTTTGGAAAGCATGGCAATGGAAAAGGCATTTGAGATGCCTAGCCAGGTTTGATGGGTAGCGTGAAGGGACTGCTGGGAAGAAGTTTTGGTTTAAGGTTAAAGAGTTGCTGAGTCACTTGACGCCACACTAGGGATAATACTAACATGAACTTCTAGTATGACTAATATTTGCAGTAAACTACCACGTAAAAACGTTTGGGTGAGGACAGTGTTGACTGATGATGTCACTTCCTGAAGAGAATGTGTCTGTGGTTTCCATATACTGACTTCATTATGCTCTTGTGGCTCTGCACGTAGCCTGAACTCAACAAAGAGGCTCTTCCAGTCACCTATAACCTGAGAAAGGCAGAGAGAGAGAGAGAGAGAGAGACCGAGTGAGCGAGTTGGGTTTTTTTTTTCTTGCACCAGTTGGTGTAAATGCGCATATCTCTGAAAGTAAAAGTGTAGTAAATGTGACTGTTAGGCAAATGTGCATGTGCTGTAATCTGGTGAATTAATGAATCTTTTTCTTCTTCTTCTTTCTGTTGCAAGAATAAATATGAACAACAGGATATGATAACAGGATATGGTAACAGGATATGATTTTATTTCTATAAAGCTAAAGTTCAGATTTATCCAGCAAGGATGCATTAAATTGATCGAAAGTGACAGCAAATTATATTTATATATATTTATTTTTGTATTATATTTATATATTTATATTGTTTTTTGAAGAATTATATTTTAAATTAATGCTCTTCTTTTGAAATTTGATAATATTCGAATATTACTTGACCACACAATCAGCACATTAGAATGATTTCTGAAAGATCACGTGACATTGAAGACTGGAGTAATGGCTGCTGAAAATTCAGATTTGCCAGCACTTAAAAATTTAATTTTTAAATATATTAATAGAGTCATTTTAAATTGTAATAATAATTCACAACATTACTGTTTACACTTTATTTTTGATTGACATGTAGCCTTGGTGAGCATAAGAGACTTCCGGCCCCAAACTTTTGAACGGTAGTATATATTGTCTGCCTTTTATTAAAAATGTTAATATTAATTAAACATTTAAAATACACTGCACTGACACTGCAAACCATGCAGCTTCTAAGAAGTTTTATTTATTTATTTACTTGAAACTGTCAAAAATGAGAGTTTATGACATCTTTCATTTGACCAAGAGGTCAATCTGTGACCTTTTAGACCCTTTATTGGTCAAACACTTTGTTGCTGAAAGAATTTGCAGGTGAGAGTTCACCAAACTTGAACTTTAGTAGCAACAAAATAAGATCAATACCAGGGATGAGTGAATACCAGGGATTCCCAAACTTTTTTTTTGTCTGCTAAACCCTTTTGACCTGAAATATTTATTTTACTCCCCATTTTAAGTCAGCATATTCGCATGTTTAAATTTCATTGTTGTTCACTGTCACATTACTTGCAGGCATTATTATTTTTAATAAATATTTTAATATATTATTTATTTTAATTGCACACGTTTATAATTTAACGATTTGCTTGTCATAAACTCACAAACCCCCTGGCCTTCCCTCATAAACCCTTTGGGAAAGCATGTTCTATATCAGTATTTGAATATGAATGAATGAAAGTGATTTGAATCTAGTGTTGTGGCCCTTTAGTCTTACTTTTATTCAAGTTCCAGAATCATTCTGAGCGAGATGGTCTGGACACTTCTCACAGATGCGTGTGTTCTCACCTGTTTCCTTTGGCTCATGTCAGCATTGATTTGAAGTTATGCCATATAATATCTCTCTGTGATCTGTGCCCACATCTCTGGCTGTTTTCAGTCTTGTAAAGCGCTTGTTTGCTTCTGTATGTCATGCATTTTAAATTCTCTTCGAAAAAAGTACAAGCAGCTCTCTGCTGAATATATCTAAAACCTATCCTCTGCTGGCTCTCACGTCTCTCTGAACCAGTTTATATAATCGTGTATGTGTGTATTTGAATCACTGCTGTCTTTGTCTCTTTTTTTGGGCTGGAAAGGATGGCCCGTTTGGTGCTACACAAAGCCTGTCAGAATAAATTAATTCCAGGAATGTGACTGGGGGACGGACATATCGCTTTGAACTCTGATTGGCTGCGTGAAACATACGAGAGAGTTCCTCCTCCTGATGGTAGATTAGCTTTCATGGCAAACCGGCACGTGCAAAGTTTGTAGATATTTCATTTTGTAAACATGTTTATAACATTTTTGGTGTCTATACATTTCTGTACACTATTCATCAAGCCTTTTTTTTTAAAGCTACCTGACATGTTAGCATTAGCTGGGGTTGTATGTACACAGTACTATTTGCTATGACGTTTTTATGGAGTTTGCGCTAGATTCTTCTGCACTGTGTTTGTTTCTCTCAATAACACGGTGATGGATTTGTCTAATATAGGTTTGGGTATTATAGGAACCGTGCCAAACATCACTGTGTCTTTTCGGTGTTTATCATTTAAAAGTCTTAGTTACCGTGTTGAACAAACAACCACTTTTTAAAAGGCTGTGGTGTTTCGCCTTGTAAGTGAAGTTATTCAGCTCTGACGCTGCTCTAAATGGGGCCTTTCACAAGAAAAGCAGAGCACTGACCAAGCAGTTTATTTATTCATCAAGAAAGCCGGCCTCTTTCTTTTTGTTTTTGAGTATACCTAGATTTATTACTGCCACAATACAGCTCAAGAGTGAATAAATACTATATTTAAATATTTAATTAGTATAACTTGCAGTTGTGTATTTGTGAGAGAACTTCCAGTAATTCCGTGGAGTAAAGGAAGGTCATATAACGCTGCTCGTTTGATCTGATTTGCATAATGTTGGAGCTGAGTTAACTGAAATGAACACTGGTCTGCCACACACTGTGACACACAGAAATAGCAAGTTCCTGTTCTGGTTGCTGGAGGTCAGCTTCATTCTGCTGATTAAGATTTTCTCCTTCACAGCACCTCAGTTGATCACATGTCATGTAGTGAAGTGAAGAGTGTGCATATGGTATCACAGTCTCCTTCCTCTGAATCGTCTCCTATTTCCTCCTGCAGTCCAAGTGGTGTGAATGACTGCTGTTGTGTTGCCATCTTGTGGTGGAACTGTATGATTGCAACATGAAAAGAGCACGAAATGCATCCTCCCTTACGAAAATTAACCATGGTTTTATTAGTAAAAGTAAAATAACCATGTTTTTTACCATTTGTATAACTACCGTTTTACCACAAATACCATGGTTAAACCATTAGGTTACCGTGGTTTTAGCTATAGTAACCATGGTGTGTTAGTTCATTTTTATAAGGGCTGAAAGAGATTTTTCTTTTTCAACAAATTGAGTAAAATTTTGATTGTCGGCATCAGGAGGACAAAGTAAATATTATATGAGCTGTTTTATATTCTAGTTATTTGATTAAGACCATTTTCGTAACCCTGTGTGGTGTGTTTCTGTGTTTGTGGTTTTGATTTTGTTATTTCGTTAAAATTATACTTTTTTTTACTTTTTTTTTTTTTTAATGTACAAGTTATATTTAATTTATAATTTCTTAGAGGTTTAGCATTTTGATTTTACTCCTTTTTTTTTTTTTAAATCAACCTGTTTTCACTCAAGTTGCCAAGTTTTGTAAAACTACATATGAAATGAATAGAATATAAAACAGTTACAAAATCGTTGCCGATTCTGGTGTTTTATTTTTTCTTATTCTGTTTTATTCAACTTTTTAGCTAAAAAAATGAATACAGTTTAAAACGTATTTATTTTGCTGCTTTCTAAACATTAGATAATCATATCAATTAAATTGATATTTTATAATAAAATGTCACAATGGGTAACAGGGTTACAAATTTAGGTTTAATTTAGCCAATGTAGGTTTTAGTTTTTTAGTTGTTGTTTTTTAACCACCTGTTTTCTCCTAGGTTTAAGTTTTGTAAACCTCATAACAGAAGAATAGAATATAAAACAACAATTACAAAATGTTTTTTTATGTAATATTTTATTTGAGCTGTTTTCTAACAAAAAATGATTAAACATCAACATTACAATGTATAAAATATCTGTCTGTCTGTC
>SCHK01443728.1:0-10295 GCA_004124795.1 Poropuntius huangchuchieni
AAAAATGCAGTTTTACAGATGCTAGAAACATGGCTTTCAAACCACATCCCTGTGGTGGCTCACTAACTCCCTGGAGTGGGCCAGAATGAGCCAATCGTCCAGGTAATTGAGTACACAAATGCCCTGGAGCCTTAAAGGGGCCAGAGCAATATCCATGCACTTTGTGAATGTCCTTGGTGCCAAAGCCAGGCCAAAGGGAAGAACCTTGTACTGGTAAGCCTTTCCCCCAAAAGTGTACCGTAGGAAATTCCTGTGCCACCGAATGACCTGAAAATAGGCATCTTTCAGGTTGACAGTGACAAACCAGTCTCCCGCTCGAATCTGAGACATAATAGTCTTCAGTGTCAACATCTTGAACTTCCCTTTGTAAAGGGAGAAGTTCAGATGACGCAGGTCTATAGGGCGTCGGCCACCGCCCCTCTTTAGAATGAGAAATTAGCGACTGAAGAAGCCTCATTCTAGGTCCAATGGAGAAACCTCCTCTATTGCCCCCTTGAGGAGGAGAGAAGAAGCCTTTGGGGTGCTGTTTACTATGGTCAGGCGAACCCCGTCAAAGTGGGGAGGGTTGCGGCCGAACTGAAGTGTGTAATGTGTCCTCAACCACCAGAATGGTGGTATAGCCCTGCTCCATGGAACCCACTAGGTTGGTGAAGTCAGCGGCTGCCGCATTCGTAAGGCAGGCAGAGATTGGCTGCTTCCAGGTTCTGGAAATCTCATGATGCAGATCGCTGAAAAATGGCAACTTCTTCTGTTTGGGCTTTCAATTTGAATCTGCTAAAGAACCGCTCGTCAAGTTTAGATGACTTAGATTCATGGGGCTTGTCAGGCCAATCAATAGAGAGCTTCTCAGTGGTGAACGAAAGCAGGTTCATGAGCTCTGAGTAGGGCGCAGAAGGCTGCGCTTCCTGGCTGCTAGGCGGGAGAGCATCGGCTAAAGCAGGCCCAAAATCCTTGGAGTCTGACGGTGCGGTGGGCATAAATGATAATGCGTGAATTCAACCGGCAAATTCACACGCACGTGCTCAGGCGAGAGAGGGAGCTCTACATCCGAACCCGAGGTCACGGATTTGCGGGAGGCCTCTGCGGAAAAATGGATGACTCCCTCTCAAAAACCGCAAGCCTAGAGCGGAGGGTTATGAGACGGAAGTTCTCGTGGAATTTGCATTACGAAATGCTGTAAACCGCCTTGCGCGCGTGAAAAAAAAAACCATACACTTAACACACTTACTGTGAGGGTCATTGCTCGCAATGAAGCAAGAATATGCTGGCTGACAGCAACGATAATCCATAGCAATTCACCGCAAGGAGAACATAGTTCAACTAATGCAGTCGCTGAAGTGAAGATTCCCAAGAAAACGATTCAAAACACAGCGTTGAGTGAACCTACGAAAGAAAACGTCTGGTTATTTATTGGAAATTACACTTTCAATCAATATTTTTTATATCACGTATATTTTTTTTTAAAGTTTGTTCAGTTATTTGCGTTAACATACTGTATGTTAAACTTAAGTAGCATTTAGAAGCAGCATTGTACAAAATAAAATAAAATGAAATAAATAATAACCTATTTGCATAAAACAAACATGTGGTTGTCTGTTGAACATTAGCATTTTAATCAATATTTTTATGTGTAAATGTTTTTGTAAATCTGCTTATTTCCATTTCACTATTTTACTCTTTAGTGATAATTTGACAAGTACTGTTTAGAAGCAACATTTTTAGGTAAACCTTAACCCTAAACCTAACATCAAGTGAGCCTTAATTAAAGCAATAAAAATAGAATGAAATAATAAACAATAAACAAATATGGGAGCATCCAAAGTTACATACTGTTGGGGCTGAATGCGCCAGTCAAGCAACTGACATTGAAATTAACAAGAATTTTAACAGATCCAGATGTTGTTAAATTTTTATTGCTAATACACTTAAGACATCTTTATGAACTAAAGTTGTGGATGCAGAGAACTGGTTATGCCTGAGACTAACAGACCATGTTTCTCCTGAGCATTACCCATCATTGAGAATGTCCGACCAACGCAAATGAAATGTCTAGAATTATGTATGTAGCATGTCTGATTTGATTAGCTATTTTTAACTGGTTGGTAAGGCTTCTGTACTTCAGCTCACTTTAATTGGAAGAGAAGGTTATATTAAAACTTCACAACAATCTGAGTCAGTGTCAGGTGAAAATAGATATTTTAGAGATGTAAAGACACTGTGAGCTTTGTACTATTGGAGAAAGTATACTGAATTATCCACTTATTCTAGTGGAGTAGAAATAAAAGCACTTCCTGTATGCAAGACTACACAAATACAAGTTTCTGAAAACATTTTGAAAAAACTAGTTTAAAACAATCAAGAGAAAGTGCATTTCCATTTCAGTTGTGACAAGCAACATGGTGCATTTTTACATTTCTGCCTGAGTCACACAGGAAGTCACTTTGAAAAAAAAAAAAAAGAAGAAGATACTTTGCACCATTAATAATTGATGCTGCCTCCATTTCTAAATAATAGAGTTTAGTGTTGACTAAACTGATAATGTATGCAATGTTCTAATACTAAAATAATTATTTTTCAGCACTTTGGTCAGGTGAAAGAGCATGAATATAACAGAAATTCTAAGGAAACAATGTTGCTTTCATCTACAATACACCAAATTATACTGAAAACAGCAATACAGCCCTTAAAAATGGTCTATCCTCCTTATAGAGCACTTGTAATCCATCAGATTGTACCTCTTGTTTTATAAACCTGTCCTCAGGCCAGAGCAATAGGCACACACATATTTTCAGTTGATCAATGTCTAAATGACTCCTGAAATGACTTTCTTTATTGATCAGTTTCAGTCTAACTGAATCAAAGTACCCACAATTGCGCATTTCCACCTACCCAGTAACAGATGAGAATGAGCTAAGCACATTCGGTTGACCTAGTGTCACCTGAAAGAAACCCTTTTGTGTAAAGAAGATTTTATTGGAACTGCAGAGTTTTAACTATTCTGATGAAATATAATTTATCAATGTCAATTTTAGTTATATTTCAATATTGCACCATGTGTTTCAGTATTCCAAAAGCAATGCAGATTCTTTCCATAGTTGTCTTCTTTCCAGTTGGTGGACGTGTGCATGTTTTTAGTAGTTTTGCTTGTCATTGTGTCAGCCTTGCACACAGACAGTAATTACGCAAACACACACACACACACACAGACAGATTTGTTCTCGCTCACCTACTCACTGACTCATCCATTTTGAAATTTTTTTGGTTTTAAGTTTTTGTGACCGATAAATGTTGGTGTCATTGTGCAACAGAAACCTCAATTCACAGAATTACTTTATTTGTTTATCTGTTTGGACAAGCAGTGTTTTAAGTTTTACTACGGGGCCGTTGAATGCTTGAATCTGATTAGTTCCAGGCAGCTCTTGACCGCATTACAGTTCCGTATCACTTTGCCAAATGATTTCAGTTATTTCAAAGGTCCTTACAGTTTACAACAGCAAAATAACCAAAACCCACAACAACACTGGCCAAACAAATAAATATTGTAACCAATAGGGTTAAAACGTTTGATCATTTCCCTGTTTTTTCTGCAAAATTACATTTTATTATGTACAGAAAGCATCTCTCTCTCTCTCTCTCTCTCTCTCCCTCACACACACTAACATATGCGTTAATGTTGTAAGCAATACTCTGACGATTTGATCAATAACAGTAAGTTTAACCACTAACAAACTCTTCTCACAAGCGAGTTTACAACGGCGCTGTTTGTTTAGAAAATGAACTTAAAGTTTCACTATTAGTAATGTTAGAGGCGTTAGTGAACACTTTTGAGAGACGCACAGACTTAGTCTCACAGAGGTAGTTCACATGATCTCTCTCTCTCTCTCTCTCTCTCATAACTTAGTTACTAACTGCATTAATCTGCTATCAAGCCTCGGCTCAAGCCTCGGTTACTAGGTTTAAAATAATGTTTTGGAATTAGCAACAGATGCATTGGATGAGATGCAGAAGAAATAATCCTACTTACAATAGTGTTTTAAGTACAAAAACTGGACAAATACCTTGAAATATATCGATGTCTTGAGGTGTGGCAACCATAGTATAAGTGGAATAATTGACTTTAGGTGTACACACCTCGGGTATGCATTATTTTTCTAATAATTCAACGGCCTGTCGTCAATTATTCCTAGTCCAACAACACTGGTAAGTTTCACTGATTATATCGCTCCTTTTGGTCTTTGTTGATGCATACAAGTATGTAAGTGGTGTGGAGTTGTTGTTGTTGTTGTTGTTTTTTGTGAAAGCGACTGTTTTCTCTCGTTCCAGGATTGCTTGGAGACAGGTTTCCTACAGAGACAATATATAGCTGAGACAATGCACTTAGAATAAATGGGAGAATGCCAATATAGCAGCTCTCAAACAGGAAGCCCTGCCTTCAAAATAAAAGAGCCAATTACCAAATAACAAATTCGAAAATTTATTTTCTTACAGCAGTTCTTGCTGTTTGATGGTGGTTGGAGTCCTGAAACATATGCTCAACACATACAGCTTTTTAGTGTCTTTTGAGGGTAAAATTTGATTGCTAATTTAAAATATGTTGAAATGTGAGTTTGGCAAGCAGCCTTTTGAAATTTCAGTATTTTCTATTCAGTAACAGGAGCTATACTTACATGACTAAGCTATACAGCATCAGAATCCTGGAGGGGGAATCTATGTTGCTCTTGAACATTGTCCAGATTGTTTTTTAGATTTAAAATTTGATGCTGTCACTGTACTTTATATACCAACCCAGGTCAGTATATAAAGCTGGAAAAATATGCCTATGGTGACATTTCAGCAAAATTATGCTGCTTTCTTGTATATTTCTCAACACCTTAACTGAAAATGTCCAATGACTGTGGCTTTCAGTTTTATCTGAAAAAATGAATGTTGGTTGTTGTATAGCAGGAGTTGAGTGGCGGTAAAAGGTTAATGCTATATTGCATCTGAAAATAACATACCACCTACACCAAACACTACTGTAAACCTATCGACAGTATTAACAAACAAACGTGATATAAAAACATATTTGCTGAAGCAACCATGCCATTTTACTTGCTTCTGCAAATCTTTTATCGCAAGTGCAGTACTGGGTGAGCTACCGAGCAAGTTTACAACATCAGAAAAAATACATACGGAGTTGGTTATGTAATGCAAACAAAAGAGTTTTGAGGTCATAATGTTCATGTAACTGTGCAAAAATGTGTCTTTTGAATCAATAATCTGCCATTTTAACCATTATATCTGTGAAGAGGAATAAAAGATGTTTTATAGCCACTAGTGTTCATTGTATGTACAGGTTTGTTTTTGGAGAGGCACATTTTCTAGTGAGCTTATGCTGCTAAATATATTAACTACAACAAACATTTTCCAAAATATGTCTTATGTGTTCCACAGAAGAAAGAATGTCATATAGGTTTGGATCAACTTGAGGGTAAGTAAACACTGACAGATTTTTATTTTACTATCCCTTTAAGTATATTCCTTGTGCATTATTTATGTGTGATTTAGTAGAAACTCTGATGATTATTTTGTGTTTGAAGTGTTGAATGTACCTTACTGCTTTATTTTTTGATAGAGTCACGGTAACAAAGTTAAAGGTGGTGGCCGAGGCTGTCGATAATAACAGAGTGGTTTCCTCCGGCAACTTCAGGGCCTTATTCATTATTCGACAACCAAAGCAGAGCTTCACCGCTTAAGGAGGAGAAGTGCTCATCTTCGCTCAGCCTACACCCACCTCTTCTCTTCTGCCCCACTGATAGTCACATCTAGAGAGAGAGATGGGCTGACTGTAAAAGGTTAAATGAAAGAGATGAGACAAAGGGAGGCAAAAATGAGAGAAAGACGGAAGGAATGAGGGTGAGAGAGATGTTGAGAGGAGGCAGAGAGAAGAGAGAGATAGGGATCGATGGACTCTAGTAATTACATGGTGATTTATGACTGAGAGGTGCAGTAGATCGCCTTTAATTTCACACCGTAACTCAAGTTTTTTTTTTTTTTTTTCATTTTTCCCCATGACTGAGCAAGGTCAGTGTGTGTGCATGTGTATGTGTGTGTATCCAGGGGCAGATCATTTACACACTCCCCACTTCTGCTGAGTAGCTTCCCTGTCACTGAGATATGATCATTCTGGACACGTTTTTCACTGCCAATACAAGTCATCTCTCTTTCTCTCTCTTCCTTCATCTCTCCCTCTCCGTCTCTCCCACCTCACATTGTCTCTCCTGTTTTACTTCTTTTTTTCTCCATCTTTCTCCCTTCCACCTCCCTCCTTGTCTCTCTCTCTCTCCATCACTCTGGCCAAACCACTTTACTTTTGGCAACTGCTCTTTTGCTGAGTGCAGTAATATGAATATGATGACACGGAGGGCTCAGGCAGTAATCGCATATTTGGGATCTGATAACTGATTTATTAAGCACCCGTGACAGCGAAATGTTTTCTCAGCATAAAGTAAACGTTTCATCTCACAGACCTAAAGCAGTAAAATCAGAATCGACCAGTGATTTTGTAGTTTCTTGAGCTTGTATTTTTGACCATCATTGTTTAGTGGTAAGTTTGTTACAGTGGTTTATGAAGTCATTACATATTTATAAATAATATAATAAATATATATTTGTTTTTTCTCGAAATTCAGATTATGTGATGAAAATGTCCTTTAAACAATCAAATTTGTGTCATGCTGTATTCTTTTATCTTTGTTTATTGTATATTGAAAAAAAAAAATATATATATATATATACTTTATATATTTATACACACACACACAATCATGTATATACTTATTTAAAAGAATTGTCTTATGTTCTCCATGGTGCATTTATTTAACCAAATTATATAAAAAAATGTATAATACTGTGAAATATTATTACAATTTAAATAACCCGATTTCTATTTTAATATATATTTTTAAATTTCAGCAGCAAATTTGGTGCTCAATAAACATTTCTAATTATAATTAAAGAAAACAGCAAAATGAATAGAGCATTCAGAAGAACAGCAATTCTGTCAGAAAAAAAATAGTATTCATTTCTTTAAAAAAACAAACAAAAAAACAAAGGGCCTCATCTTCCAAGTAACAACTTTTCATAAATCCAAACAGCTTTTCCCAAACTGAAATAATCATAATGATGCTAATAATATATGTAATATATAAACAGCACTAAAATTTCAAAACTGTCATGCACTTCATTGAAATTACGTCTTTAAAGAGTCACTTAGACATTAAAATCCACAATTTAATCATTATCTGAGACAGGGGACATAATATTCACCTCATATTGTACTGAGAAAAATAATCTGGTGTGACTGCTATGACAGTTTGATGAGTTGTATCTTTTTAAATGCCTTCCATTCAGAGAGCAGAATGTAATTACATCAAGTCAAAAGAAATCTGGGCAAAAATAGCAGAGAATTTAAATGTATGTGTGGGAGACGTATTTAAAGTTTTTTTTAATCTAATCATGAACTGCTGTTTGAAAACTCAGAGGAGTAACACTGATATAACAGAGGCGTACCGCTTTATAAATTGCCTTGTGTCTGTGTAACAGTGTGTGTAGCGGGTTATTGTGTTATTAGCTTACGGTTAAAGTGTGTATCAGTCACAAGTGTTCTTGTGGCTTAAACTGTAAACATGTTTAAGAAAGCACGTGGTTCTGTGGGTGTTGTGGAGCTGCGTGGGAGTTTGACATGGTGTGTGTGAGTGTGTGTACGTATACGCGTACACGTACATGTGAGTATTTCTGTGTGTTAAGGTAGATCGTCACCTCGGTTGCTGTTGTGGTGAACCACATCCCTCTCTCCCCTCCTCCATGTTTGTGAGGAGGACGTAGGCGTATAACTGCCGACACACACAACCTGTTCAACACACACAGCTTTTTCTTATAAGTCTGATCATCCCTTCTTCACCAACTCTCCCTCTTTTGCTTTCTCTTTTGTACCAGTCATAAATGAAAGAAGATTTGGCCATAATTTACTCACCCCTATGCTACACACTACCATTTAAAAGTTTGAGATCAGTAAGTTAATAAATAAATAACAAATTTTGCTCTTTTAAATATCTTTTTTATCATAGTTTATAATCAAATTTCATAATTTCATAATTCAAATCACAGTAAAAAAAAAAAAAATCATCACAGTTTTCAAAAAATAAATTAAATAAACTGGACACTGGAGTAATGATGCTGAAAATTCAGCTTTCCCATCACAGGCATAAATTACATTTTAAAACAGTTATTTAAATTTTTAACAATTACTATTTTACCTGTATTATTGATGAAATAAACACAGTCTTTTGTTATGTTTTAAAAAACATAAAAAATCTTACTGATCCCAAACTTTTTAATGGTAATTTATTTTCAGAAACTCAAGTGAACCACCAAATAATTTATTTGCACAATGTTATCATGTCCAAACTGATTCACTAAAATTGTACACCACCCATGTAGTCCATTATATTCTTAAAAGGCCTGATTCCGACTTTACTTCATCGCACAGTTAAAGATGGAAAAAGACTTCCATAATATTCTAAATGAAGAAATGAATAATTCTTGCCCTCCACAGTAGCTTTCAAGTCTTATTTTGCACTTAATTGCACTTATTCAAACTTGGTTTGTAACGATCAGTTTCAGGACAAATCAAAACAGTTTCAAATCTGGCATAGCATGCTTTCAGATTAAATAGAATTTTGCAGTTGTAAACATTAATATCAAATAATCAGTTATTGCTATTTTTTTCATTATTAAACAAATGTTTACAAAGTGATCATACAAATCTCTTTCCAACAGACACACAAACACACACACAGTGTCTCCGAAGCTAACCTCTGTTGCAAAATATATGAAAGTGGGGCTCTAGAGCTTCACCAGTGCTTAACCCTGCAAGAGTGTGTCTGTGTGTGTAGGTTGTAGTAGCCTGTTGTGCCCCAGGCAAGGCAGTTAGCATTCAGCTCAGAGGCTTGCAAAGCCTTTCAGGAAAAAAGGGCTACACATCACACTCACACACATACATGCTGAACTCGTGCACAGGAAGACATCCACACTTTTTCGACTAACTATCATACATTAGCATATGTGCGTTGTTTACACTCCTGTCTCATGCTGTGTGACTGCGTGAGCGTGTCTGGATCTTAAAGAAAATCAGCCACACAGATTAGATTCACTCCGCTGAAAATTAATAGACAATAGTCTCCTTCACACTCTCCTGATAGACGCACACACACATGGCTCTCACTAGGATCCCTGCAGAGTTTTTATTTTCCTCAGAGGCCAAAACTTTCCCATAGCACCTGCCGCTATAACAAAGCAGACACACACAAAACTAATGTTATACACCACACTCATTTTAAGTGGAAAAAGTCAGAAGCACCAGGAAACACACACACACACACACACACACACACTGGAGTAGTGCTGAAGGTGACTGGATTGGCTAGTCCTGCACTTTTTTCAATTTTCAACTTTTATCTACTTTTTTTTATTTTTTATAAATGCATAAGATATGTTTTTGTTGGGTTCAAACACTGACTTAGCATATTTTCAATAAACCAAGCAAAATTACAACTGGATTTGAGATGATAAAATACATAGTCGGCGCAAGGTGAATCTAAGTTGGACTAACCAAATTTAAAAATGTGAATGGGTGACTTCCACAGAAGCCTGTTCCTGTCTGAAAATAAAATATAAAAAAGGTGACTGTGTGAAAAATCATAAAAACACTGCACTTTAGAAGTCACAATTACAAGAAATAAAGTCGCAATTTTGATATAGTCACTCCGTATGATGAAGTTTATGAGAAATAAAGTCTCAATTTTAAGAAATAGTGAAATTGCAAGATATAGTCACACTGCAAGATAAAAAGTCAACTAATACAACTAAGTTGCAATTCTGGGAAATAAAGTTGCAATTAATATAAAGTTGCAATTATACTTTTGTTTGTTTGTTTATTTATTTATTATTATTATTATACTATAAAAGGAGGAAATGGGCTTCCTTAGAATTTTGCCATAGCATAATCCGTTCTCAAAAAATTAAAATTTGCTGAAAATCCTCTCCTGATTCAGATGAGATGACTTTTTCAATTGAGAAAGCGGAATAATGGACAGAGGACTGGAAGCGATGGTTTGAAGTTAAAGGGATAGTTCACTTTGAAACTAAAATTTGAAGTTTATCAGCTTACCCCAAGAGCATCTGAGGTGTAGGTGACGTCTGTGGGCGCGCTGTAAGCGATCTCTCGTGAGAATACGTCACTCACTGTTCAAACG